>JASDDO010000031.1:632164990-632290382 GCA_030015575.1 Agapanthus africanus | reverse complement strand
GGCCGAGCAGGAAGCTTCCCGGTAGCCTCATGATGAAGGCTTTGGATCCACGGCATTGTTGGGCAGGAAGCTACCCGCGGTGGATGGGACGAGCAGGAAGCTCAGCGGCCTCATGATGAGGGCTTTAGATCCACGTCTTTATTGGGTAGGAAGCTACCCATTATGGATGGGCTGAGCAGGAAGCTTCCTGGTCTCCTCATGATGGGTTTTGGATCCATAGTATCGTTGGGCAGGAAACTACCCGCGGTGGATGGGCCGAGCAGGAAGCTACCCGGCGGCCTCGTGATGAGGGCTTTGGATCCACAGCGTTGTTGATCAGGAAGCTACCCACGGTGGATGGGCCGAGCAGGAAGCTTGGCGGCCTCGTGATGAAGGCTTTGGATCCACGACGTTGTTAGGCAGTGTTCAGTCAAAAATATCGCACTTTTGATATATCATTTTTCTTACTCTTCTTAAATATCTAAAGGTGTTTATTATAAATATAAAACATATTTGGGTTTATCTGTAAAAATACTATTTACCACATGTTTATATATTATAATTAACATTATGAAGGAAAATGTATGCATATAATATTTATATAATATTTTGATAATTTAAATATTCATATCATATCAAATATCCTTAATCAATATTCTTAAAATATAATATCATATAAAATGATTAGAATAATATCTCAAAAATACCAAATATTACTAATATTATTCTTTGAGATATGGTGCAAGCTTTAGCTCAGGTCAGGAGATCGGGATATCGAGATGTCGGGAATCAAAAATCTGCCAATGAAGTTAGATAAAATCGAAGAATCAATACTGGAAGAGACTCAGGAAATATTTTCAAGTTCCAGACACCAAATAAATCTTCATGTGTCATAAGAAAGAAGCCCCAGAACTTTGAAGTAAAGATCATACAAAACGGCCGCGGTTCCGCCGCCAAAACATGTCATATGCGGCGGATCCGTGGCCGATTCACCGAGTTAGGATTTGGATTTTTAGGTTTAGATTTGAAACAAAAAACCCTAAATTTGGGGATCTTTGGTTTCTGGTTTTGGGACTATATAATGGTCCGAGGGCTAAAGCTAGAGATCATCAACCTTTTACACGAAGCAAATCACCGTCAAAGAACAAGTGATCCAAGACAGGTCCGCGATTCGACGTGATAAGACGACATGAGTTCGACGGAGCTTCTACTTCCTACAAGGCAGAGATCGAGAGCAACTTATTCTTCCTCTTGTAATCTAAACTTGAAAGCATTGTACTTGTGAAGTTGATTAATAAAGGTAGATCATTAGATTAATTAGTTTGCATTTATTTTTACATCATGATCTCATTCTCTATCCGTTCTTCTTCTATCTCCATCATATGCGAGTAATTCTCCGCTTGATAGGGTTCGTAGAATTAGGGTAGAACAATGGATGAGAAAATACTTTAACTTCTTTTAAGTCTTATGAACTTTATAAACTTTAGCAAAAGAATCGTTAACATCCTAATCGGGCGCGCTATCAATTTATTGATAGTCTTGACCGCGATTTGAGATTAGATTAACAGTTATTTTGTTAAGGGTTAGACATGAATAGAGATCAATGAAGGGAAAATGGTCAATAGTGTGGAAACCCTAGTTTCTTCCAAAAACCCTAATCCTCATTCATCACTATCTATCTAGTATTAAATCTATCAAAAGATAAAAGGAGTCATCCATGACTATTAAATCCGATGAACCTTACAAGCCCTCTTCTTTATATATATTCTATATCCGTGTTTGACATAGATCTAGAATCTATTATCTATTCTTCCTCTTTTTAATCAACTCGTTTAAAACAAGATTAAAAGATTCGACGTTTCCCATAGGACGACCCGTACTCATCTCGGCTAGCTACTCGCGACACCGTTATTTATTGCGGTTATTATAAACACTTTTTCAAAGAACCAATCAAATGGCACCATTTCCGGGGAGACGTGCATAATTTTTTATTCTTACTATTCGTGTTTAATTCTTATTCGATTTATATCATAAAATAAAACAAAACCGCATCTTGCATATTTTCGATTAGTGTGCGATTTTTGCGAGGGAATCTGAAGTCAGTGTAGCGAGGAGATAAACATTCAGAGACATTCATTAAGACCCAGAAGAGCAAGGGAGGCCACCATAGCAAAAATTTTCAAAGAACTCTCAATTCCGCGGCGGAACTGCGGCAAGAAGTGCGTTTTGGCGGTGGAACCGTGGCGGTGTTGGTGAGTTAGGGCTTCAATTTTCTCTGGTATCTTCTTCAACTCTTTCTCTCTCCTCTGAAATCCAATAATATATTTTCTGTAGGATTCTTTGCAAAATATCTCCGCTCAAAAATCTTTTTGCGAGTTTTGTTTTGCGGTTTGTTTTTTTATATTTTTAATACGGACTTTAAGGGGCAAGACCACAATTCAGATTAGGTGGGGATTTCATCACCCTTCCTAGGCCCCACAAATCACAAAACGAGCATCCGCATCACCCTACATTAATTAAAAAATATCTAGATCAAGACTCTAAGGACCGTCACGCTCATTAAGGACAGAAGAAGGTCGTGGGTAATCTATCGCTTATCCTCATTTCTTTTGTGGTGTCTAGGCAAGCGTGATTAAGGCAAGTGGTTACTTAATTAGGCCCGCTATTTTCGATATTTCGTATAGTAGATACCCCCACTTACCTGGCCACAAGAGCGATAAAGAGGTGGTAGAGGATTGATCCTGCGGCTTGTCCTTTGGAAGTTTAGGAGCGGTCTAGAGACTTGACCTATGTAACCTTAGTTCTAGGGTTGATTGTGCATTTTTGTGTGATTTTTCTCACGTCCGACACTTTTCAAAACAAACCAATTTTTTAATAGTTCTCACACACGCAGCCACTTGCGCTAAACCCGCTTAGTGCATGCTCGGCTGAACACGGGATTCTAGTGCCCGTCTTGTCCGCGTTTCTGCAATCGACCCCGAAGTCGGTACTTCTTCATTTTCTTTTTTCCCTCCAGCCACCACATTCGAGATGGACGGTTTTCCATCAGATTTCAATAACACCACCCTGCCACCACTCGTCGGTGTGCAGAATCCACCGCGCATCTCTCTCCAAGAAAGATGCTACCCCATGCGTGAACCCCTTCCTACCTGTCTATTTATTCCACCAGCCAATGGAGATAATTTTGAAATTAAACCCCACTTCATCAAACCGTTGCCCAAATTTCACGGGCTTAAATCCGAAGACGCATACGTTTTTATAAATAAATTTGAAAACGTATGCGCAATGATTGGCACGTCACAAATTTCTGTGGATGCTATGGGATTATGTCTTCTCCCTTTTACTTTGTGCGATTTAGAAGAAAAATGGCTTTATAACATAGCCACACATTCCATCGCAAAATGGGATGAATTCGTTGTAGCATTCCTTAAGAAATTTTATCCCAATCATAAGACCTTTCGCGTTCGAAGCGAGATTAACCAGTTTACCCAACTTCCCAATGAACCATTTTGAAAATACTTTGAACGGTTTAAGGATCTTCTTCTACAATGCCCTCATCACGGAATCAATATATAGGACCTTTGTCGCATTATATATGAGGATGTTGATCCAACAACAAAACAGATACTTGAAACCATGTGTCAATGTCATTTCCTGTCTAAAGATGATGGAGAAGCTTGGAAATTTCTGAAAGATCTCGCTGAACAAACTTTACAGTGGGAAAGCGTTAGACCTATATCGTCTAGGGGAGATATCCATCAGCTCGATATTTCCATCGCAGTGAAGCCGAAATGGCCGCGATACAAAGGAAACTCGATGCTATAGAAAACAAAGTCTTTTCAGCCCCCTAAACCAATTTACTCTCTCCAAAACCGTGTGTGGTTGCTGTTTCAGCCCATCACATTTAACGGAAGAATGTCCTTTGAATCCACCGTTTCAAGGTCAAGAACAAATTAATGCTACTTTTCAGCAGCGACCTAGAAACGATCCTTATTCTTCCATATATAATCAGGGATGAAGGAATCATCCTAATTTTGCTTGGAACCAAAACCAAACCCAAAATCAAAACCAGTTCCAAAGCAATTATCAAAGACTTCCTCCACAGCAACAGCAACCACCGCAACCGATTCAGCACCCTTTTCAATTGCAACCTTTTCAAAATCCGGTCAACAATTCTACACCATGTAATAATTCTTTTCAAACGGCCGGTACCGAAAACTCATCTGCACTAGAACAAAGCGTGGATATATTTATTAAACATTCCATGCAATCTACGGATGATATAAAGTATTCTATCCGAGCATTAACACAGACCACCACCTCCCATGGTGAAAGTATAAAATCGATAGAAGCACAACTTGCACAAATAAATGCGGCGATGAGTGCGAGAGAGAAAGGGAAACTTCCATCTCAACATATACCTAATTCTGGCCACTCACAAAATTATAATGTGAGTGCCGTTACCACGTTAAGACCGGGAAGAGTGCTGGATAACCGTAACATTTCAGAAAAAAAAAATATTATTTTTGGAAATTTTTATAATTAAATAATAAAATATTGAATATTTTAATAGGACGGTATAATTAAATACCGATAAATGGGGAAAAATTTAGAAAATTATGGAAATTACTAAAATAAGGGTGCTTTATGTGATTTATGCAAATTATGAAATTTTACGATTTATTATACACTAATTTTGTGCTTATCGCGATTAAAAATCGCTAATCGGGCTTTAAGCGTGTTTTGTGTACATGACATGCATATGTCATTTTTAACACTTGTTACATTTTCCTACATGGTTTTCTTCATTTTCTAGCATGGTTTGTTTTGGAATGAATTGAGGAGAAAAGAAAAGAAAAAGAAAAGGAAAACATTAAAGAAAGGGGTACGGGCATGAGAGAGAGAGGGTGAGGGGTCAACCATAGTGATGGGCCATTGCTTCTCACTTCATCATCTTCATCTTTCTTCTTCTCCTTCCTCTCATGGCAGCACCCTCCTCCACCCCCACTTCAAACCCTCAAATCAGCATCAAAACAACACCTAAACATCATCTCCTCTTCACAAATTTTGTGCACAAGCTCACAAGCTACACTTTGGACCAAGAAAGTTTGCATTTTGGCGCTGTAGAGGATTCACGAGTGTCAAATAAGGTAATCCCTTCACAATTAGTGTAGTATTTCATTTGTTTATACATCTATTCAAGTTTAAAATCGATTTGGTGAAATTTAGTGGACTTTGGAAATCCCTAGAGAGGGTTAGGGTTGATTTTGAGTTGTGATTGTGTAATTAAGCCTAGGTGGTGACCTTAAACCCCCCTATGATCTTAGAAACCCAGACTTTACAGAAACAAACCCAAATACTAAAAACAGAAAATATCCATGTCGGTTTGTGAGGTTTTGGAGTGTGCAGGGAAATCTGGGATGACCTGGGGTATTTTCCAAACCAGCAAACAATACCTGAGACACTTTTAGACCAGTATGGGACCACCCAACCAAGACGAACCCCATTGGGGACTCCCTGGCCGGCGAGCTCGGATTGGAGGGGAGGGTGCTCGGCCACTTGATGATGATGGGTGCCCTGGTTGCCTCCATAGCTCATGTACACTATATATATCACCCTAGTGTTGTTTGCTTGCCTTGTTTTGGTCTGAGTCAAAATCTGGAACATGTTTTCTTAGTTTCTGCTTTACGTTTCGTGATGTTTATGGATTTAAGTTTTGGTATTTGTGTTTAGCATCGATCACTTGACGTTTGTACGTCTCTATCGGGTGTTATTTGGTTAAGTTGCGAGGGCAAACCATAGGTTTTGACCTATGTGAGTTCCGCGCGTCGTTTTGGTTTCGATTTGGTTTTAATACGATACGATACGTTGTGATATGTAGGTACCCCCATGTGAACTTCGAGACGACAATAAAGCGCGTGGCGACGTCGGCATCGGCAAACGAAGATCAGGTGAGTAGATATATATCTACGGGGGAAGTCGGGTGGATGGCGTATAGCACCCCCACAGTTCGATGTATAATATGATATATATATACTATATATACATGATATCTTTTATGTGAGACGTGGATATTCAGGATATAGTTATGTGTTCATGGATTAGTAGTGTTACTTGCGAAACCCTAGAGTAGTTGTTGCATCCACACACGCGCACACACTTGCATACATTCATTCTTTTACCTGTGCGTATATGGGGATATATATATACACACACACACACACACACACATGGGTATGGGACTATGTATATACATATATATATACGTATACATATACACGGATTATGATGATAGTACTTGGGGTTGGAGATGAGTCGATGAGATTGGGCTTGAGGCCGTGAGATCGGTGATGTGACATGGTTCGTATTTGAGATACGACATGATGTTTTAGCGGGTCCTTTTGACGTGGTGTTTTCATACACACGCATGCATATACATAGATGGTATCAGTATTGTGCTAGACGTAGATCAGTACCCCCGATCATGATATTTGATAAGAGGATACCAGATGAATAATGTGATTGATGTGACATTGACCCATACCCAGATTTGGGATGCCGTACGACGGATTTACCGTACGAGCTATATTGATGATAGATCCGCACTCTTGACTTGAGGAGTCATGTTATAGATATTATATCGTATGGGATACTACTGAGGCGGGATCACCGACTGTTATATTTATATATATATATATATATATATATATATATATATATGTATCGACTCAGATGTTAGGCAGTTTTCTTACCTTTCGATCAGCCTTTTAGTCCTGCAGTTTACTGGTAAATGGTAGATTAGAATCGAGTCATACCTATTTCAAAACTAACGAATCGTGAGTATTTTAAAGACAGGCCAAGGGATTCTACGGATATTTCAAAGGACGTACATTTTCTTAAAAACACCGTAGCCCTTATTTTCAAAACACCACGATTCGTGTTATTTCAAATGGCAAAACTGTACGACTCATAATTAGACATATGCAGATTCATTATCATTATATTTGATATTCAGCTCCTGCATATTCTTGCTGCTCGCATCGCATTCATGCCTATATTGTGTTTTCATACGTTAATATTGAAATCATGCTGTCAGGACACCAACACCATTACCGATGATGCGTATGTTCCACATACACTTACTTGCCGGCTCACACACATCATCATCGGTAATTGCCATGTCACGTACACTTTAGAGAATATTATTTCATTGACATAGCTTGTTAGCTGATAGTTTCGACATGGTATTAGTGTACTTGCCTTCTATGCCAGTTTAGACATTGCAGTTATTACTTGCTACTTCATGCATATTATTATTCACTGTTATGCAGTATTATGGAGTTTTATGCCGATTTTCACTGTTCACTCACTATTGATGATTGGATTTCAGATTTTCATGAGATTTCCTGGATTTGGGAGAAAACCGCAAGAATATGTATACACTTCTCTCTCTCTCTCTCTTTTTAAAAATGCAAGCTGCGGTTTTCTCGTGATGTATGAGTCGTCCACCATGAGTTTTCATAGTAGCTGTTGGATTTCGAGACTCGATTCGAGGAGACGTAGGAACCGTCTCGGATACATGGTGGACCCGGTATGGTACCCCGGGGCGAGATTGATTTTCATGGTGGATGATGAGCCTGGCGGGGCAGACTGCCTACCGGTGATAGCATTTAGACCTGGCGGTTATCCGTAGGATACCGACCGGAGTCATGAGATGGATATAGGCCGATCTGTACTACCGGAGCCCGCGGGCAGATCCCGCAGATGATACGGAGCCTGAAATATATGAGGATTTATGTGCCAATGCTGGGCACAGATTTATGTTTTGTGTCAATGCTTGACACTGACTTCTCTGTTGATTTCATGATGTATTCTGCTTCCATTCGCCATGCATTCATACATCATATATCTGATATGTTGCTATCTGAGATACTGACACGAGCATGCAGTATTACACTTATACATAGCTGGACCAGGATATTTATTTGAGGATATTACCTGATATGACCTAGGATAGCGTTATGCATGCGATTTCTACTCGTAGATGTTTTCTACTCACGAGTTGGCAACTCACCCCCGTTGTGCCACAGTTTCTTGCAGGTTTTGCCGCACAGGTTTCGTTGCGGTTTTGCTGGCACACTGTCCCTTCCGGGTGATTGCTTTGGTAGGTGGGTTCTTTTGCATCAGGACCACCATTGTTTATGTTATTTCAGTTGTACCTAGTAAAACTCCATCAACCAGACTTGTATATTTATTGCAGACTTAGCAGACTAATGTTGTATATTCTTTCGACCTTAGAGTCGCGCGTTATATTATTATGATTTTCATTGATGTTTTTAGCTTCCTTTTAAGTTTTGATCCTCGCCCTTGGCGTTGTATATTATATTGCTTGTGTGGTTGTGACCGTCGATTGACGAAGAGCTAGCTCCCGCTTGGGGATGCCTTTTATCATTGCTGTATATATTTATCATGTTGTATCCCGTTCGAGGCCAGTTTTTACAAAGGAAACTCTGCCGAAATTTTCAGAAAAGACTTGTGATTTTAAAAATGCATATTTCGGCTTATGTTGTTAAACTTCTTGTTTTTAAATTGGTTTTCCTTCACTCTATTGCTTTACTTGGTTTGGATTTCTGGGTTTTGGCTTACTTAGATTACGTACGCCTCGAGACGTTTCGTAATTTAAGTGCCAGTCATGTTCCGTACCTTTCGGGTCATGACAAAGTTGGTATCAGAGCCAGGTTTTACCTTCGGAATGTAGGATGACCCTTGGCTGATGGAGTAGGTAGCTTGAGTAGAGTGACGTACCGTACATATGTTCCGCGGCATATTTACGATACGCTACTCCGCTTAAGAAGCCTTAGGATGTACATTTCTTTGCACAGTATTATATTCATTCCTATGATCTATCCTCATCAGTACCAGTTTATGGTTTTGCTGCAACGATTACGGGCAGAGAGAGCTACGGCTAGAGTTACGGTCAGCACGAGCTCGTCATGGAAGAGGACTGACCAGGGCATGATTCCAGGGACATACGATTTGCATAGATGCGCCGTGTTATTGTGTTTTCGCGCCATGAGTATTTAATGGATCGTTGTTATGAGATTTCTCGGGCGTGCAGATTTGCACCAGAGGATTGAGCCACTGATAGAGGCCAGCCAGAATGTGATGATCATTGATGTGTCGCTTATTCATGATGATTGAGGCACTGTTTAGCGTGCAGACGAATGAGCCAGTTGTTGTTGCGAATGACGATATATCGCCCCGGATGTTGGAGCTATTGCAGTACGAGTTATACTCAGAGATATGATAGAAGGTCGCTAGTTGTCCGAGGATGAACGACTAAGGGCATGTGGTTCGTTCGCTTACCCCGATGCGAGGTCATCAGATTGATTGATTCCAACTTGAGGAGACTTCACACAAATACGTTGGGAGTCGATAGAGATGATCGAATGTCAGAAACCCATTTTCCAAGTTTAAAGTATTTGAAGAAAACATGCAAGAAATTCTATGGACCCTCTAGAAGAATGAAACCCTAACTCGACAAAATGACCACGTGAAAGCCTTTGAACATTAGGGTTTGCGGCAGTTCCGCGGTGCCATTAGTGAGGCTTGGGTTTGCCCTTCTACGGCTGGTCCATCGATACTGTGGTATGTACTCGATACTTTAAACCGTACCCAAGATGTTGAGCGCTTGGGGGATTATGAGGTTTTGACGAATCGATCGAATGGTTCGACTTCATTCGGATGCTATGTGGTGGGATGTATTGCTTGGGAGACTCTAGATACGAGTATAGCCATTGGAGCCCAGTCCATGAAGCCACGATGAGACGAGTCCGAAGCAGTCGACATTAGAGAAAAGTGGAGTAAGTGGTTCGTACAAGATCTTGATAAGACGACGTTCTATTCCGCCGACATCAGAGATGTGATACGCATGCAGAGGCGTTGTATATGGATATATCTTCCAGAAGGAGTCGCGATGAGTATGCAGCCGTTTCGGAACAAGAAACAGATTAAGTGAAGGGTGATAACTTCCGGACAGTTCGGCAAAAACGAGATTTGGGAGAGACCTCGACAAGACCTTTCTGGAATAATGCACGAGAAGACTTGGACCCAGGAGTGGTCATTTTACACACACCAGCAGGACAGAGTTCGGTATCGTCGATGAGACATGTTATGAGTGATCATGACAGTTGGCCAGAGATTCTTAGAGGATGTGCTTGAGCGGGACTATTCCGCCATACTTGATTCGGTATTTTTGGGCGATCTTTTCACATGATTGAGTTTTGATGACTGAGTTTCATGATATTCATTTTCGTGCACCATGGTTGCACCTACTGGGTATTTGTATTTTGTGCGTAGTTATTGCACTTAAGATATTCTTTATACACCGTTGTGTTGATTTATGATTTGTGCACAGTTATTGCACTTGATATCGTTTTTGGTGCCTTGGCTGTACATGCTTATGATTTCATGGATTTCTTACAGTTGGGTAGATTTTGTGCATATGGTTGGTACGCACCTGATTTGATTTTTTCACTTGGTATAGTTCACATATGCTTACAGTGCAATGATACGTATTTTGTGCACTACAGTTGCACAGGACTTCGATTTGATGTTATTTGAGGTATTGATTTTGACTTCATGCCTAGGGCATGCATATGATTTGACTTAGGCTTACGACATAGTTTTCATGCACTTTTAGTATTTTGATTAGATTTTGTGCACACTGATGCACATGGTTGTGAGATTTGATACTACGATATACCTGATTTGGATTTGAGATGTGTTGTATACCGTCGATTTCGATTGTGATACTCGATATTTGTTTTGTGCATCTTGTGCACCTGATTGGATTCTTGCGCATATTTGACGCGCTTGGATTGGATTTTGCGCATGTTCGGCGCTTGATATTGGATTTCGTGATTTTGAGCATGTTGGACTCACAGGATTTAGATTTTATTTGTGCATGATGGATGCACCTGATTTGGATTTTCGCGCATGTTGGGCGCATGATTTGAGATGCGATTTTGATGCACACCAGATGCACTAAATCGGGATTCTTCATGCATATCAGATGCACCCGATATTGCTGTCAGGCACACCTGTTGCCCTTGACAGATGTTTCGTGCACACCCGTTGCACTTAGATGTTGTTTCTGTGCACATGTATATCACATTCATGGATTTTGATTTCCGTGTGCACTAGACGCACGCGGTATTCTTATGCACCTTTTGGGATTGATTTCTTGTGGACCAGTACGTTTTTATGATTTTTACTATTTGTTTTCGTACTGAGCAGGACTAGTCAGAGGAAAGTACCTGAGTATATTTTTGCATGCATTGATAGATATCGAAGGGATTTCCAAAAAGGAGGCTATAGTCCCAGTATTTACCTACGTGTCTGATACGACACGAAACGTTTAAAAACAAGGAAACCCTTCTAAATTGTTTTCAAAACGGCGGTACGTGCATGTAAACAAAGATTATATATAGAGTTATTTTCTTACAATAAACGTCCGCCACGGTGCAGTGTTACGCGCATCGCACAGCGACTTAAAATGGTTTGTCATGCATTTCCTTCAGGTGTTTATATGTATAGTGTTGATGCATATCATGTTAGTTTTCGTGTTGGATTTAACATTGATGTCTTCCCCATGAATCCGATGATTGCGGGATGCTTGACGGAGTTTTTATTTTGAGCTATCTGCTCATCTTTCATGCGCAAGCATTGCGCTACGATGTGTTTTATGTATTGATGATTTCGGAGCCCCGACGACTTAGACTTTTTACTGAAATATTTTAGTATTGAGGGGTTTAAATTTAAATTCGGGGACCGAATTTCTTTAAGGGGGGAAGATTGTAACATTTCAGAAAAATAAAATATTATTTTTGGGAATTTTTATAATTAAATAATAAAATATTGAATATTTTAATAGGGCGGTATAATTAAATACCAATAAATGGGGAAAAATTTGGAAAATTATGGAAATTACTAAAAAGAGGGTGCTTTATATGATTTATGCAAATTATGAAATTTTACGATTTATTATACACAAATTTTGTGCTAATTGCGATTAAAAAATTGCGATTAAAAATCGCTAATATGACTTTAAGCGTGTTTTATGCACATGACATGCATATGTCATTTTTAACACTTATTACATTTTCCTACATGGTTTTCTTCATTTTCTAGCATGGTTTGTTTTGGAATGAATTGAGGAGAAAAGAAAAGAAAAGAAAAGAAAAGAAAAGAAAAAGAAAAGGAAAACATTGAAGAAAGGGGTATGGGCATGAGAGAGAGAGGGTGATGGGTCAACCATAGTGATGGGCCATTGCTTCTCACTTCATCATCTTCATCTTTTTTCTTCTCCTTCCTCTCATGGCAGCACCCTCCTCCACCTCCACTTCAAACCTTCAAATCATCATCAAAACAACACCAAAACATCATCTCCTCTTCATAAATTTTATGCACAAGCTCACAAGCTACACTTTGGACTAAGAAAGTTTGCATTTTGGCGCTGTAGAGAATTCACGAGTGTCAAACGAGGTAATCCCTTCACAATTAGTGTAGTATTTCATTTTCTTATGCATCTATTCAAGTTTAAAATCGATTTGGCGAAGTTTAGTGGACTTTGGAAATCCCTAGAGAGGGTCAGGGTTGATTTTGAGTTGTGAATGTGTAATTAAGCCTAGGTGGTGACCTTAAACCCCCCTATGATCTTAGAAACCCATACTTTACTGAAACAAACCCAAATAATGAAAACATAAAACTATCCATGTCGGTTTGTGAGGTTTTGGAGTGTGCAGGGAAATCTGGGATGACCTGGGGTATTTTCCAAACTAGCAAACAATACCCGAGACACTTTTAGACCAGTATGAGACCACCCAACCAAGACGAACCCCATTGGGGACCCCCTGGCCGGCGAGCTCGGATTGGAGGGGAGGGTGCTCGGCCACTTGATGATGATGGGTGCCCTGGTTGCCTCCATAGCTCATGTACACTATATATATCACCCTAGTGTTGTTTGCTTGCCTTGTTTTGGCTTGAGTCAAAATCTGGAACATGTTTTCTTAGTTGCTGCTTTACGTTTCATGATGTTTATGGATTTAAGTTTTGGTATTTGTGTTTAGCATCGATCACTTGACGTTTGTACGTCTCTATCGGGTGTTATTTGGTTAAGTTGCGAGGGCAAACCATAGGTTTTGACCTATGTGAGTTCCGCGTGTCGTTTTGGTTTCGATTTGGTTTTTAATACGATACGATACGATACGTTGTGACATGTAGGTATCCCCATGTGAACTTTGAGACGACAATCAAGCGCGTGGCGACGTCGGCATCGGTAAACGAAGATCAGGTGAGTAGATATATATCTCCGGGGGAAGTCGGGTGGATGGCGTATAGCACCCCCGCAGTTCGATGTATAGTATGATATATATATACTATATATACATGATATCTTTTATGTGAGACATGGATATTCAGTATATAGTTATGTGTTCATGGATTAGTAGTGTTACTTGCGAAACCCTAGAGTAGTTGTTGCACCCAGACACGCACACACACTTGCATTCATTCATTCTTTTACCTGTGCGTATATGGGGATATGTATACACACACACACACACATGGGTATGGGACTATGTGTGTGTATATATATATACGTATACATATACACGGATTATGAGGATAGTACTTGGGATTGGAGATGAGTCGATGAGATTGGGCTTGAGGCCGTGAGATCGGTGATGTGACATGGTTTGTATTTGAGATACGACATGATGTTTTAGCGGGTCCTTTTGACGTGGTGTTTTCATACACACGCATGCATATACATAGATGGTATCAGTATTGTGCTAGACGTAGATCAGTACCCCCGATCATGACATTTGATAAGAGGATACCAGATGAATAATATGATTGATGTGACATTGACCCGTACCCAGATTTTGGATGCCGTGCGACGGATTTACCGTACGAGCTATATTGATGATAGATCCGCACTCTTGACTTGAGGATGTCATGTTATGGATATTCTATCGTATGGGATACTACTGAGGCGGGATCACCGACTGCTATATATATATATATATATATATATATATATATATATATGTATCGACTCAGATGTTAGGCGGTTTCCTTACCTTTCGATCAGCCTTTTAGTTTAGCCCTGGAGTTTACTGGTAAATGGTAGATTAGACTCGAGTCATACCTATTTCAAAACTAACGAATCGTGAGTATTTTAAAGACAGGCCAAGAGATTCTACGGATATTTCAAAGGACGTTCATTTTCTTAAAAACACCGTAGCCCTTATTTTCAAAACACCACGATTCGTGTTATTTCAAATGGCAAAACTGTACGACTCATAATTAGACATATGCAGATTCGTTATCATTGTATTTGATATTCAGCTCTCGCATATTCTTGCTGCTCGCATCGCATTGCATGCCTATATTGTGTTTTCATACGTTAATATTGAAATCATGCTGTTAGGACACCAACACCATTACCGATGATGCGTATGTTCCACATACACTTACTTGCCGGCTTACACACATCATCATCGGTAATTGCCATGTCACGTGCACTTTAGAGAATATTATTTCATTGACATAGCTTGTTAGCTGATAGTTTCGACATGATATTAGTGTACTTGCCTTATATACCAGTTTAGACATTGCAGTTATTACTTGCTACTTCATGCATATTATTATTCACTGTTATGCAGTATTATGGAGTTTTATGCCGATATTCACTGTTTACTCGCTATTGATGATTGGATTTCGGATTTTCATGAGATTTCCTGGATTTGGGAGAAAACCGCAAGAATATGTATACACTTCTCTCTCTCTCTCTTTAAAAATGCAAGCTGCGGTTTTCTCGTGATGTATGAGTCATCCACCATGAGTTTTCATAGTAGCTGTTGGATTTCAAGACCCGATTCGAGGAGACGTAGGAACCGACTCGGGTATATGGTGGACCCGGTATGGTACCCCGGGGCGAGATTGATTTTCATGGTGGATGATGAGCCTGGCAGGGGCAGACTGCCTACCGGTGATAGCATTTGGACCTGGCGGTTATCCGGAGGATACTGACCGGAGTCATGAGATGGATATAGGCCGATCCGTATTGCCGGAGCCCGCGGGCCGATCCCGCAGATGATACGGAGCCTGAGATATATGAGAATTTACGTACCGATGCTTGGCACAGATTTATGTTTTGTGTCGATGCTTGAAACTGACTTCTCTGTTGATTTCATGATGTATTCTGCTTCCATTTGCCATGCATTCATACATCATATATCTGATATGTTGCTATCTGAGATACTGACACGAGCATGTAGTATTACACTTATACATAGCTGGACTAGGATATTTATTTGAGGATATTACCTGATATGACCTAGGATAGCGTTATGCATGCGATTTCTACTCGTAGATATTTTCTACTCACGAGTTGGCAACTCACCCCCGTTGTGCCACAGTTTCTTGCAGGTTTTGCCGTACAGGTTTCGTTGCGGTTTTGCTGGCACACTGTCCTTTCCGGGTGATTGCTTTGGTAGGTGGGTTCTTTTGCATCAGGACCACCATTGTATATTTGTTATTTCAGTTGTACCTAGTAAAACTCCATCAACTAGACTTGTATATTTATTGCAGACTTAACAGACTAATGTTGTATATTCTTTCGACCTTAGAGTTGTGCGTTGTATTATTATGGTTTTCATTGATGTTTTTAGCTTCCTTTTAAGTTTTGATCCTCGCCCTTGGCGTTGTATATTATATTGCTTGCGTGGTTGTGACCGTCGATTGACGAAGAGCTAGCTCCCACTTGGGGATGCCTTTTATCATTGCTGTATATATTTATCATGTTGTACCCCGTTCGGGGCTAGTTTTTACAAAGGAAACTCTACCGAAATTTTCAGAAAAGACTTGTGATTTTAAAAATGCATATTTCGGCTTATGTTGTTAAACTTCTTTTTTTTAAATTGGTTTTCCTTCACTCTACTGCTTTACTTGGTTTGGATTTATGGGTTTTGGCTTACTTAGATTACGCACGCTTCGAGACGTTTCATAATTTAAGTGCCGGTCATGTTCCGTACCTTTCGGGTCGTGACAATAACCAAGTGGGTGAACACGTTGATGAGGAGGAATCAGTTGAAACCCCAGCTTCTACTTCTTTTCCTATTTCTTCTAGTCCACCTTCTTCCGAGCATATTCTCCGTTTTCCCCAAGGCTCGAACACTCAGCCCACTTTCTCGAGTCTACCTAAAATGATCCCCACTCCAATTCTGGGATCAATTCTATCTCCACAAACTTCTCCAATGTTAGACCCGACCCTTATTGATAAAGCACCTTATCCATACAGGTTAAGGGGCAACAGACCAAGTCCAAAAATGGAGAAGATTGTGGAAATTTTTAAGCAAGTTAACATAAACATTCCTCTCCTAGATGCTATTCAACAAGTTCTGTCTTATGCAAAAATTCTAAAGGTCTTATGCACTAGGAAGAGAAAAACTCAAGTGCCAAAAAAGTATTCTTAACGAGTAACATGAGCACTGCTTTTACACAACAACTACCCAAGAAACGAAAGGACCCTGGAAGTCCTACCATATCTATTTTTATCGGGGGTAAAAATATCAATCGTGCTCTATTCGATTTAGGCGCCAGTGTTAACTTGCTTCCATATTCTGTCTATGAGCAATTAGGGATCGGAGAGTTAAAACCAGCGCACTGCTGTTCATATCGGATTTTTGCATTTTCATACCGCCCAATTTTTATCACATTGCATATCGGTAGGTACTCTTGAGCCGTGTTTGCTAGTCAATTGCAGGATACAGGTTCTCGGCTCTAAACGGTGAAATCCATGGAAAAACACGACAAAATCCGGGTTCCTGCCAACCACAGATAAAACACGTGTCTCCGCTCTTTATCCGTCTGTTGCCACACACCAGTTTAAGAGACAAAATGACAAATCAATGTCATTTTCATGCACAAGGCTCAATGGCAACACAAGATCCAAGAAATCTATGCGGAGCTCAAGAAAATCATGACAAAAGATACACATCCAATCACCTTTTGATTAACAGAAATTCTGGAAAAATCGTGAAGCAAATCTGAGTAAAATCATATGCCAGAATAAAGGACACAGCAAACCAGGGAAGTACCAAAAACCCCATGCCCCAATTCCACCATAGGGCCGCGGATCCGCGGCCAATAGGGGGTATAGGCCGCGGATCCACGGCCGTACTGGGCCTTCAGTCTGTCGTTTTTCATGGGTAGTTGGGTCTTTTCACATGGGTCCAGGATGTTGCCCTAGAATTTCTGTTACCTGCCTATAAATAGTCCAGAACTTGTGAAGCCAAAGGGTGCATAATCTTGTATTTATTTTTTAGGTTTTAGTTGTTGTTCTTCTTCCTCCTCTCATCTCTTCTCCATTAAAAATCTTGTAGTGAGCTTTTGCGAGTGAAGAATGAATAAAGGAGTTCCCTTTACTTATCATGCTTGTCTTGTTCTTTAGTTAAATTATTATTGCTTGTAATTTTCATTTGTTAACTTAGTTGTTGTTATTTCTTGTTGTTTCTTTTCTCTTTTCCTTTATCCTTTAACAACCATGATGCTTACGCTTGATCCTTGCCAATGTGAGGTCGCAAATAGCTAGTTGTTATCTTCTAATCTCTTTCTTTCTATCTTCCTCTTTTGTTTTGTTTTCTTTTCATTATGATGTGTGAGTAGTTTCATACTTGTTAGGGTTAGGATAAGGTTAGTTTGAGTTAGGAGTCGCTCACCTCTTTCGTTGCCACTCTTAATATCGGTGTTACGGTAATCCGCAACAACGGGGATTAGCACGACTAGGAAGGAACTTGCGAGTATAAGCTTGGCTTTCCAACGCATAAGTTCTTCCTTTTGGTGCTTATCCGTCCGTTCTTGGTTCTTATCCATAACCTCCGGTTAATTCAACCACAACCGGTCTCACTACGGAATCACCGCTATCATGTAGGATAGGGTGCCGTAAGGAGCGGATTGTGGTTCAATTAACGGGAGTCGATTTTAAGATGTTGGGCAAGGAATCCTACATGATAGCGGTGATTCCGTAGTGAGACCGGTTGTGGTTGAATTAACCGGAGGTTATGGATAAGAGCCAAGAACGGACGGACAAGCACCAAAAGGAAGAACTTATGCGTTGTGATTAATTAAGTGTTAAAATGATATGTAAAGAGAGCTTGTTAGGGTTAGGATTAGGTTAGTTTGAGTTAGGAGTCGCTCACCTCTTTCGTTGCCACTCTTAATATCGGTGTTACGGTAATTGGCAACAACGGGGATTAGCACGACTAGGATTTCAATTACCATTGGGGATAAGAACATCAACCCAGCACTATTAGAACTTGGTGCCAGTGTTAACCTGCTTCCGTACTCAGTATACGAGCAATTAGGCGTCGGAGAGCTGAAACCCACGCACTGCACTCTCCAAATGGCCGACCGATCGATCACCCATCCTAGGGGTGAGCTAGATGATGTGTTAATAAAAGTCGGGGACTTCATATTCCCCGTTGACTTCATTGTATTAGACACACAGCCTGTAGCTAACCCCCGGAATCAAATTCCGGTGATACTCGGTCGCCCATTTCTTGCAACCTCAAATGCTGTGATCAATTGTCGCAATGGTTCGATGAACCTCTCTTTTGGAAACATGACGATTGAACTCAACATTTTTAGGTTGGGGAATCAGCCCGCCGAACCTAATGCTCATATACTGGACGTCTGCTCGATCCAGGAGATCACCCGTGAAGAGTGTGAATTCGAGGAGTTTCTGTTCGAACACGATAATCTTGACGCCACTAGTGCGTTCCTCCTCGAACCTGCTGCTGTTTCTGCGCCCGACAACGACTATGAGTGTTTTACGTTCTCGAACGATCTTAACCGCGCACAACCCGAGTTTGAATCTTTCGAATTTTCGGATGAGTTACCTGAACCATCCAACTCGGTCGCCTACACTCGTTTTGAACCTTTGCTGGAGTCCTTTGAGTTCGAGACCTTTGCACCAATCTTGCCTTCCATCGTTTCACCTCCAACGCTCGAACTCAAGCCTTTGCCGTCTCACCTTAAGTATGCTTACTTAGGTGAGAACGAGACCCTCCCTGTCATCATTTCGGCTTCTCTAGCTCCTGAGCAAGAGAAAGCCCTTCTCGCGGTCTTGCACAGCAACAGGCAAGCTTTTGGCTGGTCCATGGCGGACATCAAGGGGATTAGTCCCTGATCGTTGAACATCACATTCATCTGATGGATGATGCCAAACCAGTCCGGGATCCACAAAGACGTCTCAATCCAGTCATGAAAGAGGCTGTGAAGAAGGAGATCGTAAAATGTCTAGATAGTGGTATCATTTACCCTATCTCTGATAGCCAGTGGGTTAGCCCCATTCATGTTGTCCCCAAAAAGTCGGGCATCACGGTCATAACCAACGAGGCGAACGAGTTAATCCCTACTCGCATCCAAACTGGGTGGCGAGTGTGCATTGATTACAGAAAACTCAACGCCGCAACGCGGAAAGACCACTTTCCGCTACCTTTCATTGACCAAATGCTTGAACGATTGGCCGGACACGAGTACTACTGCTTTCTTGATGGCTACTCCGGCTATAATCAGATTCCCATCGCCGAAAAAGACCAGGACAAGACCACATTCACTTGTCCTTTCGGCACGTTTGCATATCGTCGCATGCCCTTTGGGTTATGCAATGCGCCCGCTACCTTCCAGCGGTGTATGATGGGAATCTTCTCAGACATGGTGGAAAAATTTCTGGAGATCTTCATGGATGATTTCTCCATCTTCGACGATTCCTTCAACGAGTGTTTGCTGCATCTTGACGCTGTCCTTACCCGATGTAAGGACAAGAATCTCACTTTGAATTGGGAGAAGTGCTACTTCATGGTGCGCGAAGGTATTGTCTTAGGAAATATCATCTCGCAAAATGGCATAGAGGTTGACAAAGCAAAGATTGAGGTCATTTCCAATCTACCTCCTCCCCGATGCGTCAGAGATATCCGAGCCTTCCTTGGCCATGCCAGTTTCTATAGACGGTTCATCAAGGACTTTAGCAAGATTGCTAGGCCCTTGACTCTTTTGCTGGCCAAGGACACGCCATTCGACTTCAACTCGCGCTGTGTGACTGCGTTCGAGTCACTAAAACACTCACTCACTTCTGCTCCCGTTCTTTCTTCACCTGACTGGACGCACCCATTTGAGATTATATGCGATGCATCCGACTTTGCCATTGGTGCTGTTCTTGGACAACACATCAACAAGATGCCGCACGTAATCTATTATGCGAGCCGAACCCTGAACGACGCCCAACTCAATTATACAACAACTGAGAAGGAATTCTTGGCTGTTGTATTTGCTTTAGAAAAGTTCAGGCCCTACCTCATCGGCTCTCCAGTCATTGTCTACACAGACCATTCTGCTCTGCGCCATCTTTTTGCGAAGAAAGATGCAAAATCTCGGTTAATACGTTGGATCCTCTTGCTTCAAGAGTTTGACCTTGTCATTAAGGACAAATGAGGATGTGAAAACGTAGTTGCCGACCATCTCTAACGACTTCCTTCTTCGCCTTCGCTTCCAATTCCGATCAACGACGTTTTCCCGGATGAACAGCTCTTGACAGTATCTTGCGAACCCTGGTTCGCAGATATTGTGAACTATTTAGCCACGGGATTACTACCGACTGAATGGTCAAGTCAGGACAGACTTCGCTTCTTATCCTAAGTAAAACACTTTTACTGGGACGAACCCTATCTGTTCAAGTACTGTCCCGACCAGATTATTCGTCGGTGTGTCCCTGACGAGGAATTCAAGAGTGTGCTGTCATTTTGCCACGATCAAGCGTGTGGCGGGCATTTTGGCCCCAGAAAGACAGCTGAGAAGATCTTGCAATGTGGTTTCTACTGGCCACAACTCTTCAAAGACGCTCATGACTATTGCAAGACTTGCACCCGGTGCCAACACTTGGGCCGGATATCCCGGAGGAACGAGATGCCGCTCCAACCGATCTTGGTTGTGGAGATTTTCGATGTTTGGGGGATAGATTTCATGGGGCCGTTTCCCAGCTCTTTTGGGAACTTGTACATCCTTCTCGCTGTTGATTACGTCTCTAAATGGGTCGAGGTTGTGCCCAGCCGGACTAACGACAACAAGGTTGTCGTTAGGTTCCTTAAAGAAAACATTTTCTCCCGGTTTGGGCACCCCCGAGCGATCATTAGCGACAATGGAAGTCATTTCTGCAACAAAACTTTCGAGGCCTTGATGCGGAAATACTCCATTAATCATAAGCTATCTATGCCCTACCACCCCCAAACCTGCGGGCAGGCCGAAGTTTCAAATCGGCAAATCAAGCAGATACTGGAGAAGACGGTTTCCAAGAACCGTAAGGATTGGTCGCTGAAACTCACTGATGCCCTTTGGGCCTTTCGAACCGCTTATAAGACCGACCTTGGCATGTCTCCCTATCGGCTTGTATACGGAAAAGCCTGCCACCTACCTGTCGAAATAGAGCATCGCGCATTTTGGGCGATAAAAGAGCTGAATCTGTCTCTCGAAGATGCGGGCAGCCATCGGAAGCTGCAGTTGAATGAATTGAGCGAGCTTAGGGATGAGGCTTACGATAACGCGGTTGTCGTTAAGAACCGAACGAAGGTGTTTCACGATAAACACCTTTTGCGCAAAACTTTCGTACCTGGTCAGCAGGTACTGCTTTACGACACCCGACTTCACTTCCATCCAGGAAAGCTCAGATCTCGCTGGAAAGGGCCGTATTTTGTGCGGAATGTATATCCGCAGGGCGCTGTGGATTTGGAAAATCCAACGGACGGTTCATTTTTCAAAGTGAACGGACACCGACTAAAACCGTACCTTAGCGCCGAACCAACAGAGGAGCTCCTGGTCTTACAGGAGCCGGTTTACCCTGCCTGATCTTCCTCTGCCTACCTCCAAACTTCGGTTATCCTGCCAAGAACAGTGGACACTGTTCCAAATAAGTTTGGGGGTATGTATAAACCATTTTGTATATATTTGTGTATATTCTTTTTCTTTTTCTTTTTTTTAAAAACAAAAACAAAAAAAAAATTGTGTATCACTAACCGACAATTTTGACCCTTCAAATGATCTCTTCATGCAATGACAGTGAGGACACTGTCCAGTTTAAGTTTGGGGGTACGCTCGGTACGCATTTCTTACCTTCGCATTCATATGTATATTTTGCATCTGCATATTAAAATCCATAAAATCCATAAAAATCTGAAAATTTTCTAAAAACATAAAAATTTTCTGTCAAGTTAGCTAGTGGAGGACTCTGATTCAACATTTCGACGGTTTTGTTTGATAAAATAAGAATAACTAAATCTTATGTTTAGATTTTGAAAACCTGAAAGATAACTCTCCTTTGAAGTTAACTATAGCTGATATACGTCTTTACATCACACTACACGTGTCGTGAGTTTTTGGAAATTAGATGACAAGTCTTTTATGTTTAAAAACTCTTAAACAGATAAATGATTTTCTGAGGATCAAATAGGTTTGTTCTGAAATAAGTAATGTCAAGAATAGTTTATGAAGTAAAGCGAATATGAAGGAATGTTATTGAGGCCGTAATTGGACCTAAGTCTGAAAAATAACCCATCTGGAACTTGATTGGAATGATTATACACCAAACCCACTAAACACGTCTTTTATCCAAAAAAATAACTGAACTGCCGGTTATATCTCCGTTCGTATTAAATCATCTGATTTTCACGCCAAACTGTCTTTTGTTTTTGGACCTAGGTAACTTGAGTAATTAAGTCCGCTGGGGTGTTTCTACACCTAATGCCCTAAAACCAACTGGTTTGGGAGCATTGGCCCATAGCTCGCTAAGAAGCCTAGAAAGTCCAGATTAAAACAAAGTCAAGCAAGTGTTCTCTCCGAGTTAAAATTCCTAACGGTTCTTTGTGTGAGAATAATCTTGATAAAAGATAGGCTTTTATAAAAAATTTAGCGGAGATATGAAGGTTTTACTCTATGATAAAGACTATTACACGTTCACAGAGGTGTGTATGAAATGAAAACAAGAAAAAGGTGGAGTGAAAAATAAGACCTAGTTTCCTGTTAGGGAAGATAGAAATTCTGAAGTTGAAACTTTACTGAAAAACGAAACTTGAAAAATGCTTAACTCTTTATAAAACTTATGTGATCCTTTTAAAATTGTTATCTGGGCTTTATTGTGTGACATGATGACTTTAATCGATCCTTCTGGAACTTAACGACACTATTTGCACTGCACGTAAAGACATATAAAATCTGTAGTTAAATAAGAAGCGAGGTGTGAAAAATAAAGGTTCGATAGTCTAGACTTAGGATAATAGATTTTTTATTTTCTGAAACAAAACTTTAGTGGTTTGAATCATATTTATTTTACAAAACTAACTTGACCGGATTTTGTGGGTAGTATCCGCTGAAAACCCTCAGGAGACAACACTCCTCCTACTAGGGACACCTAGAGGTTTAACGGCCTGTTGCACATGCTCAGTGCAATCGCGTTCCCTGCGAAAGTGAGGTTAGGAAATTTTTTGTGAATAAATTGGCTTTGCTCGGGACGAGCAAATGATAAGTTTGGGGGTATTTGTTCATATCAGATTTTTGCATTTTCATACCGCCCAATTTTTATCACATTGCATATCGGTAGGTACTCTTGAGCCGTGTTTGCTAGTCAATTGCAGGATACAGGTTCTCGGCTCTAAACGGTGAAATCCATGGAAAAACACGACAAAATCCGGGTTCCTGCCAATTACAGATAAAACACGGGTCTCCGTTCTTTATCCGTCTGTTGCCACACACCAGTTTAAGAGACAAAATGGCAAATCAATGTCATTTTCATGCACAAGGCTCAATGGCAACACAAGATCCAAGAAATCTACGCGGAGCTCAAGAAAATCATGAAAAAAGATACACATCCAATCACCTTTTGATCAACAGAAATTCTGGAAAAATCGTGAAGCAAATCTGAGTAAAATCATATGCCAGAATAAAGGACACAGCAAACCAGGGAAGTACCAAAAACCCCATGCCCCAATTCCACCATAGGGCCGCGGATCCGCGGCCAATAGGGGGTATAGGCCGCGGATCAGCGGCCGTACTGGGACTTCAGTCTGTCGTTTTTCATGGGTAGTTGGGTCTTTTCACATGGGTCCAGGATGTTGCCCTAGAATTTATGTTACCTGCCTATAAATAGTCCAGAACTTGTGAAGCCAAAGGGTGCATAATCTTGTATTTATTTTTTAGGTTTTAGTTGTTGTTCTTCTTCCTCCTCTCATCTCTTCTCCATTAAAAATCTTGTAGTGAGCTTTTGTGAGTGAAGAATGAATAAAGGAGTTCTCTTTACTTATCATGCTTGTCTTGTTCTTTAGTTAAATTATTATTGCTTGTAATTTTCATTTGTTAACTTAGTTGTTGTTATTTCTTGTTGTTTCTTTTCTCTTTTCCTTTATCCTTTAACAACCATGTTGCTTACGCTTGATCCTTGCCAAGGTGAGGTCGCAAATAGCTAGTTGTTATCTTCTAATCTCTTTCTTTCTATCTTCCTCTTTTGTTTTGTTTTCTTTTCATTATGATGTGTGAGTAGTTTCATACTTGTTAGGGTAGGATAAGGGAAGTTTGAGAGAAGGAAATCTCTCTCACTCTTTCCTTACCCAACATCTTAAAATCGACTCCCGTTAATTGAACCACAATCCGCTCCTTACGGCACCCTATCCTACATGATAGCGGTGATTCCGTAGTGAGACCGGTTGTGGTTGAATTAACCGGAGGTTATGGATAAGAGCCAAGAACGGACGGACAAGCACCAAAAGGAAGAACTTATGCGTTGGAAAGCCTAGCTTATACTCGCAAGTTCTTTCCTAGTCATGCTAATCCCCGTTGTTGCCGATTACCGTAACATCGATATTAAGAGTGGCAACGAAAGAGGTGAGCGACTCCTAACTCAAACTAACCTAATCCTAACCCTAACAAGCTCTCTTTACATATCATTTTAACACTTAATTAATCACAACAAAATCTGGAAAACTGGACTTAACTCGTTAAAGCACATAGAAAAAGATTCCCATCTCCCTGCGGACGACCCGTACTCAACCGGCTAGCTACAAGCGAAACCGTCTTGATTGCGGTAATTAACTAAACTTGAACACGCAGAATCTCTAACAATCAACTGCACACTCCAGATGGCAGATCGATCTATTACCCAACCTAGGGGTGAGCTAGAGGATGTGTTAATCAAAGTCGGGGAAGTTATATTCCCTGTGGAATTTATTATTATAGATACACAACCTGTAGCGAACCCACGAAACCAAATTCCGGTGATTTTAGGTCGACCTTTTCTTGCGACTTCCAATGCAATAATCAATTGTCGAAACGGCTCTATGACCCTATCCTTCGGGAAGATGTCAATTGTTCTTAACATTTACAAGTTGGGAAGTGAACCTTCCGAACCCTATGCTCAAGTATTTTCTGTCAAACGATAGATTCCGACAGCAGCGAAATTGAACAGCTTCACGATACTGATCTCGACTCCGCTATTACGTTGTTATTTGACCCTTCTATCGAGTTGTCCGAGTCAACATCTAACGCTGAATATAAACCTTTTATGGAGTCCGAGTATCATCCCGTTCTTTCCGATGAGATTATTATTCTAGATATCGATGAAAACTTTGAAGAAATCTTCGCCGATGAACTCGCATTCTTAGGAAATATGGGAGTTGTGATGAATCAATCCCAGCACAAAGAAATTGAACCACCACCCCTTCTTCTTATTAATAATGAGAATGTGAGTAATCCATTATCACTGTTTCGTCTCTATAAACCGAGACGTAAACCCGTTCCATTACACCCCTTATCCCCTCCCCACTTCTTCACGTCTATAGGTGACATGATTTTCTACCAACCAGTGCTTTACATAGATAAAATATTTGAATGGTTGGTGATTACCTTTGGTCTTTGTCAAGTTTTATATTGACCAATAACTTTAACCCTCCGCATTTTAAATGCTTAATACTATTTTATTCAAATTGGAGGGGGGGGGGTATTTTGGCTCTTGAAAGAAAATTTTTACAAAATTATGAGCCAAAAATAAGTTTGGGGGAGGATTTCACTGTTATTATTTCTTATCCCCGTTACTAACATTTCCTCCCAAGTCTATAGTATTTTTAAGCTTAACAGATGATATCAATGAGGACACTGCTGTAAACAGCTTTGGGGGAGGTTTGTTCTTATTCACGCATCATTGCATTATACTATATATAAGCATAATGAAAGTTTGAAAGTGAAAATTTACATATGAAGAAAGATAGGAATAGTTTAAGAAAAGCAAGAAAATTAGATATTTTCTTAAACGAAGATAGTAATAAGTAGTTATGAGCTGTTGTCCCAAGGGTTAGTAAGATAAAGGAAATTACTAATCCGAGGATAGATCTGAGTCTGAACAATAGTCCCTATTTTTAAGTCCAAACATTTGAACGTTGATACCCTACTATACGCACTTGCACACATCTTGAAACTTGGGTTAGTAGAAGATATCTTGAAATGCACTTGTCTAAAATTCTTGGTATGAAGGAAAATAAAAATATATACGTGGTGAAGAAAAAAATGAACACTGGTTTTGTAATTGCTTAAGGCAGTATAAAAAATATAGCGAGGGTGCTTTATCACCTAGTGCCTTAGACCAACTTGTTTGGGAGTCACTGTTAAGCCTTAAGTGTTGCGAAACGAGGAATCACGCCTAAATACGTGAACACATTTAGTAATTGGTCGGTTAGTGCCTCAAGAAGTATTAACGATCGCATGAAAGATGTGTGAGTAATTTCATCTAAAAAATTCACCGATTATAAAGTATTTTGGAAGATGGACAAGAGTATGATAACTTGAATTGAATTCTCTAAGTGTAGGGATATCTTTTACACACACGTAGGAGTATATGATCGATATTTAGATGAAAGATAGGGAGGAAAACTAAAGGTGATGTTTTATTGAGGGATGATGTGATTTCCAACATCTTTTCACGACTATTAAGATAGGGCTCATGACAACCGAAAAACTAGTGTAGTTGGAAACTCTTCTCTTCAAGTTCTTTCTTTTATAGTTCTTATCTTTATATGTAACTCTCACCTTCTTTCTTTTATTATAGGATTTTTTGGGTCTAATCCGCTGAAAACCCTTAGGAGACAACACTCCTCCTACTGGAGACACCTAGAGGTTTAACGGTTTGTTGCACGTGGTCAGTGCAATCGTGTTGCCTACGAAAGTGTGCTACTTAGGCTTTTCATTTTCTTTTTTGAATAAATAAGTTTGCTCGGGACGATCAAAGTTAATTTTGGGGGTATTTATTCAGTCAAAAATATCGCACTTTTGATATATCATTTTCCTTACCCTTCTTAAATATCTAGAAGGTGTTTATTATAAATATAAAACATATTTGGGTTTATCTGTAAAAATACTATTTACCACATGTTTATATATTATAATTAACATTATGAAGGAAAATGTATGCATATAATATTTATATAATATTTTGATAATTTAAATATGCATATCATATCAAATATCCTTAATCAATATTCTTAAAATATAATATCATATAAAATGGTTAGGATAATATCTCAAAAATACAAAATATTACTAACATTATTCTTTGAGATATGGTGCAAGATTTAGCTCAGGTCAGGAGATCGGGATATTGAGATGTCGGGAATCAAAAATCTGCCAATGAAGTTAGATAAAATCGAAGAATCAATACTGGCAGAGACTCAGAAAATATTTTCAAGTTCCAGACATCAAATAAATCTCCATGTGTCACAAGAAAGAAGCCCCAAAACTTTGAAGCAAAGATCACACAAAACGGCCGCGGTTCCGCCGCCAAAACATGCCATATACGGCGGATCCGCGGCCGATTCACCGAGTTAAGATTTGGATTTTTTGGTTTAGATTTGAAACAACAAACCCTAATTCTGGGGATCTTTGGTTTCTGGTTTTGGGACTATATAAAGGACCGAGGGCTAAAGCTAGAGATTATCAACCTTTTACACGAAGTAAATCACCGTCAAAGAACAAGTGATCTAAGACAGGTCCGCGATTCGACTGTTAGTTATGTATATGCCCTAGAGGCTATTGTTGTACATATGATGTATATTATGATGGATGCTTGGATATATACAGAGAGGACTTTCTTGCTCGTCATGATAGTATGCTATTTGGTTTCACTTTATCTTAACATGTTGACTTGTACTGGTTTACTGTCTTTCTCTCACATGTTGATAAAGCCCTTAGGATCTGTACTCGACTACTGGGACTATGATGAGATCATACTATTGGGGCCACGGTAGTCGATGAATACATCCTATAACTGTTCCTAGTCGTGAGTATATCGAGACAGGGCATCGATACACCAGAGTAGACCAGCGTATACGCATCTTGACCCATATGATGGGCGATGGATGATCCCATATCCATTGGTGTTTGACATCAAGGATAGTGTATGGGTGCTCAGTGGAGACTGGGTACACTGGACGGACTCGCCGAGAACTCCAAGATGGTGATATACCACACGTCAGATGGCAGTTCTCCGGTGACACTGGTACAGGGTAGTCTGTAGACCCGAGATCGTCATAGAGTCTTGTGTGATTCCCACTGTGCTTTGATTTCCACCTTACCACGTCCAAGAGGGCGTGCAAAACGGTTTCTTTTGGGTGCAGTCCCGAATCACATGGAGGCAATGAGTGATAGGAGGGGATTCGTCTCTCCCGGTATAGGGAGTTGATGTTGTGCTGTGTTCGATTGGTTATAACTGGAAGTCCCTGGCCAGGGATGATATAGAGATTTACTGGTAAGTGTTACCAGTAGTTTCTCGACCCGTTATGGGCCTCACATCGACACAACTTATCGGTTACTGGGGTCTGACGTATACCACCTCTAGACTTGATATGCGACATATCAGACGAACAGACCGGACTGTACGGGAGTGTTACTGATTGGATTCACGGGAGAACGTACAGGCTAGCTTGTTGATCTTCTGATCGCTCAATACCTGGGTGGCTGTTACGTTTAGCTGACCGCTTGCAGCTTGTGGGTGTTTGATATGATCATCACCTGCTACCGGCGTATTGACGATTCTTTAGAGTCCTACACAGAGGTTTCTTGGCTTAGGCAAAACGGAGTAGTGGCACATATGTGATATGTGCAGGACCGGGGATAATGCGATATGTGATACCGTATTATATTTTCGCGATATTTAGATATGAACCGGGTCATCGGATCAAGTGTTGATTCGATGAATCGGTACATGATATATTAGTCGGTTATATTCGATATAGCCGGATTGTCGGATCAAGTGTTGATTCGATGATTTAATATATAATAATATATATGATATATTATATTACATTATCTAATATTGGCTCGCTTTATTATTTCATTTTCTCACCGGATAATACATTGATATATATGCGATATATGTTAATTGTATTATTTTCTTTTGTTACAAATATATAATATATATGTGATATATATTATAGTAACATGATATGATTAATAATGGAACATGATTAGTAGAGATTAAGCAAGGTTAGGGTTTGATTAGGGTTAGCTCCTTCTTGCACCATCTAGAAGCTTTCCTTTTGTCAAGTGTAAGATATTATGGTTGATATTATCTTATGACTCATTCTTTAAACCTAACCAAACCCTAGCCCTAATTTATTCTCTACAAAGGTTAACCTTCTCATCCTTGACCATGGTTCCATGATCAATCAAATATTCTTTACTACTATTCATCACAAAAGGATTATCTCTTTCATTCATCATCTTCTTCTCTCTTTAGCTTTGAGAAAGCTTACTAGAAATTCCTTTTGTGATGATTTCATGTGAGATTATGATATAAAAAGAAAGCATAAATACTACTCCATCATCCTCATCTAATCTAGCCCATTAGATTAGGGTGTTCACCTCTTTAGAGTGAGAGAGCTTGAGTTATAGCAACTTCGACGTAGATCATCGGAGAAACGAAACACTACAAGCTAGCATGGATCGTTCGAGTCGTGGAGCCTCTCTTGAGTCCGGGAGATCGTGGATCGCGGCGAAGGGACTTCTACTCGGATCTTATGAAGCGAAGGAGCGGACTACAAAGGTTGTAATCCCTCACACTTAGTAGTAAAGATGTTTACTTGCATGTTAAACCCTAATAATCTAGCAAAGATCCCGGCTTTGGGTTGTTCGGCACGTTTAAAATTTTATTCGGGCATGTTTGATGCCTTATTAACCCTCACAAGAGTGCCTAGGAACCCTACTGTGGTATCAGAGCCTAGCTAGAGCATTAGGCGACGTGTATACGAAGTTAAAACTCCGAACGAACCCCGAAACTACGAAATGAACCCCTCTCTGGATATTTTTTAAAAACTGTGATTTTTATGAATTAAAAATACATAAAAGAATAACAGTGAAAAACGATGACATCATCCGTACAGAGTGCCGCGGAACCACGGCCGTACCTTGCTTGGGCCGCGGATCCACGGTAATACTGTTTGATTTGACACTTCTGTTTTCACAGTAATTCCCTTTGCTGCTTGTATACTTTCAGGGTATTTTTTATTCTGACTCAAGTGTTGAGTGTTCTGGGGTTTATTTTGTAATCGTTGATTCGATCGGAAAATTTAATTTTGTTATGTTTTCCGGATATTTAGAAACTGTTAAAATGTTCGAATGGATATCATTAACTCACTTTTTCCCGGCACGAAAAACTTTCAAGTGTTGAATTTTTATCGGGTTTAAATCTTTCGGAAAAATGTGCAAGTAACACGGTGGACCCTCTAGAAGACAACAAAGCTTAACTCGATTATGTGACCGTCTTGAACTGCCTCTAAACTTTAGGGTTTGGGGCAGTACGGCGTGCCACATGTGAGGCGTTGGCTTGACCCTTCTACGGCTGGATCACCGGTACTGTGACATATTCTGGGATTATTTGAACTCCGCTCAAGTGTTGAGAAATTTAGGAAATTTTAGGTATTTGATTATCTGTTCGGAAAGTTTAATACTGTCTATTTATCTGGAATGTGATACAATATGTGGAATTCATATAGTCAGGCATGAAATGCGAGGTATGTGATATTTCGGATTTACGATGTCTAAAGTGATTGTGGATTCCAAATATTGTAGTTTTACAATTTCTTTTCTGTGACCGTAAGTGTAGTATGTAGTTGTATTGCCGGTCTTCGTTGCTATACATCTACGACGATCGGTGTATGCATACTTACTTACGTTGATGATATGTGATATTATGTGTTGCTGTGATATGTTATATTGGATCGTCGTGTTCTGAATAGCCGGGGGTTTTATGTGAGATGAGGGTTTTTATTTTCATTCATGTAATATTCATTTGTATGTAATATTCTTTTAACGGGGCACTTCCGGGATGAGGTTGATGTCACCATTGTATATTATTTACTTTTTCGCATTAGGTAGACCCAAGGAGGGGAGCACAAGTAACCGGGTTCTAGGGTCCAGTGGGAGGCCATCTCGAGGAGTCGAGACCGGGTCTCCTAACCCTAGAATTGGCAGTGTTACTTGCCGCTCTCGTAGGGGTCTAGGGATGTGGGTTTGGCTATTCATCGCAACCGTGGAATCCGTGTTTTATACAGGCTCGTATTGAAAACACGGACGTCCTAGTATATCCAATATTTCATATATGTTATTCTGCTGCAATGTTCTATGATGAGATCATATTACTGTCTGAGACGAATGCTTATAATATATATATATGCTGATATATAAATATTACTGCTTTCGTTTCTTTTGTGATGCTTAGGAAGCATAAGCTGATGAGATTTTATTAATGAGATTAATAAAAAGAAAAGAAACCTAAAAGATGTTGTAGAATCAAAATTTTATAAAAAAGGGTAGCTACAGTTTTGCTTTGCATAGTGGTATATATGATATACGCTGCATCTTATTCGATGAGGAAAGAGCCGAGATCCCTTCACCGGGAGTGACCTCTTTAGCGAAATTGGCAGATGCTATAAAACTCGGTTTGTCTTTTGATTGCTTTTAGAGTTTTGCTTTGCATAGCGGTATATATGATATACCCTGCACCTTATTCGATGAGGAAAGAGCCGAGATCCCTTCACCGGGAGTGACCTCTTTAGCAAAACTAATGAAAGCCTCAAAAACACTCCATTTCAAAATTTCACATGATTCTACGACGATATCAAGTTCATTACGCTCATGGTTTTCTGAAAAACCTGCGTAACCCTCCGTCAATTCAGATAAGTAATATTTAGTATTCGTGCTGCGGTAGTTTGGCATGCGTCAAGGCGTAGTGTACGGTAGCTGATTATTACTTATCTGTAGCACGAGATACGATTGGATTAGGGTATTCGTACAGCGTTGTTTGGCATGCGTCAAGGGTTGTACGGGTGGGTTTAATTCAATCACGAATTGTACGGGTTGAACTTGACTAGCGGACTATGGGTTGTTTGGCATGCGTCAAGGTCATAGCACGCTAGGGGTAAAAATATTATCGGGAATTTCAAGTGTTGAAATTTGCAATGAGATTGCATACCTCCTATGAGATAGTTGGATCCCGATACCCACTGCGAGTAAGAGTTACTCCTGGGAGAGTTTTACACAGGACAATTAGCCGATCAAGTAGGTGTCTAGAAAAGTGTTAACGAGGTTACGCCTCTGGGAAAATGAGGTTTACTTTAATTAGGTCCGTGCGAAAGCACGGGGAACCTCCCTCAAGTACCGACACTGATCTGGTTGAAAGATTGACGAAATTGTAGGGTGTAATTAATCCCGTCTAATCTTACCTTTTAGGGTTTGAAGGAAGATTTGATAAAAACAGTAGGAGACATCCTGATTAGATAAGATAATAACCAATCTAATCTTGCAAGAGCATACGCTAAAGTGTTTTCTTCTCTCTCTCTCCAGGTAGCGACCATGTCAGGCCGTAATCAAGATAATAATATGGATGTATTGACTGAACCCGCTTATTATACTGAGCAGGGGAACGTTGGACCCGTTCTTTCTTATAAGAGTTATAAGACTGAACAGGGAATAGGAGAATATCTGGATTCTCAAGCCGCCCAAAAGAACATGCATGTTGATGCATCTTCTTCAGGTGTGTTAGTTATTGAGAACTGTTTCTCAGTTCACCCTACGTCCTGGGTATTAGATACCGGATCAGGACCCCACATATGTAAAATGTTACATGGGCTACGTAAAGGTAGAGAACTGGGAAAAGGTGATCATTCTGTTCAAGTAGGGAATGGGGCAAATATTGCAGCCAAAGCAGTTGGCGAATATCACCTAGTATTACCAAGTAGTGATACACTGTTTCTGAATGAGTGCTATTATATACCGAACATGATGTGCAACATTATATCAGTTTCTTTATTAAGTAAAGAAGGATATAATTTTGTAGTAAAGGATAATGTTATGAACATATTCCTAGATCAAAAGTTGATTGCATCAGGCTCGTTACATAATGGCATATTCATTCTAAATCAAAATACAATCCTCAATATACAAAACACACACAAGAGGAAGAGTTCAGAAATGAACGAATTCTTCTTGTGGCATTGTAGACTTGGTCATATCAATGCGACACGACTGGCTAAGTTACATAAGTATGGATATTTGAATCCGTTCGAATTATCATCTTATGATACTTGCCATTCATGTCTCAAAGGAAAAATGACCAAAGCTCCGTTTAGTGGACACGGAGAAAGAGTTACGGAACTCTTAGGACTGGTACATAGTGATGTATGCGGTCCCATGTCTACACACGCCAGGAACGGTTCTTCCTACTTCATTACATTCACTGACGATCTCTCTAGATACGGGCATGTGTTCCTGTCAAAACACAAGTCTGAAGCTTTGGAGAAATTCAGAGAATATAAGCATGAAGTAGAGAACCAAACGGGCAAAAGTATTAAGATTCTTCGATCTGATCGAGGAGGAGAATACTTAAGCAATGAGTTCCTAGATTATCTAAAAGAGAATGGGATTCTCTCTCAGCTTACTCCTCCTTATACACCACAGCACAACGGTGTATCAGAACGGAGGAATCACACCCTATTAGATATGGTGCGCTCGATGATGAGTACAGCTGAGTTACCTATTTCCTTCTGGGGGTATGCGCTTGAGACAGCCATATACCTATTGAATAGAGTTCCTACCAAATCTGTGCCTACCACTCCATATGAGATATGGAAAAGGAAGAGACCACATATTAATTATATTAAGATATGGGGTTGTCCGGCCTATGTCAAAAGGCAAAATTCGGACAAACTCGAGGCAAGATCTGTCTTATGTAAGTTTGTAGGATATCCCAAAAATTCACAAGGGTATATCTTCTACCACCCCGAGGAACAAAAGGTGTTTGTTTCTCGACATGCCACTTTCTTAGAAAAATGTTTTCTTATGAAACAGAATAGTGGCATTGAGGTAGAACTGGAAGAGGTTCCAACAACACAAACTATAACAGAAGACTTGGTAGAACCAGAGGATTCAGTAGTACCCGACGAACCCTAGCCTCTCCGCAGATCTAGCAGGGTTTCTCATCCGCCTGAGAGATACTACGGTTTTCTCATTGATGGTGGAAGCGAGGATTGCATCATGGAAGATGATGATCCGACTAGTTTCGAGCAGGACATCACGAGTGGTGACTCTGTGAAATGGCTGGATGCAATGCGATCTGAGATGGAATCCATGTACACCAACAAACTATGGACTTTGGAAAATGCTCCTGAAGGGGTAAAACCCATTGGGAGCAAGTGGATCTTTAAAAAGAAATTTGGTGTAGATGGAAAAGTTGAGACTTTCAAAGCTAGACTTGTAGCAAAGGGTTTTCGTCAACGACCATGTATGGATTATGACGAAACCTTTTCTCCAGTGGCTATGCTTAAGTCCATCCGGATCTTATTTTCCATTGCTGCATACCATGACTATAAAATCTGGAAAATGGATGTTAAGACCGCCTTTCTAAACGGTGATTTAGAAGAGTGCGTGTACATGACTCAGCCGAAGGGCTTCGTAGATAGTGGGAGCAGCGGAAAGGTGTGCAAGCTGCTTAAATCCATTTATGGGTTGAAGCAAGCGTCGCGGAGTTAGAACATCTGTTTTGATGTTGTAGTCAAAGAGTTTGACTTCATCAAAAATATAGATGAACCTTGTATCTATAAGAAGGTATTAGAGAGTAAGGTTGTCTTCCTCGTATTGTATGTGGATGACATACTCTTGATAGGAAATGACATTCCTATGCTGCAATCAGTCAAGCTCTTCTTATCACAAAAATTCTCAATGAAAGATCTAGGTGATGCCTCCTGCATATTGGGAATCATGATCTATAGAGATAGATCTAAACGGATACTGGGATTGTCCCAATCCAGGTACATTGACACCATACTAAAGAGGTTTAGTATGGAAGAATCCAAGCGTGGGAACCAACCCACGATCTCTGGACTCACTCTCTCCAAAGAGATGTCTCCCAAGACTAATTTGGAGAGAGTTCGCATGCAAGAGATACCCTATGCTTCGGCAGTAGGCTCCATCATGTATGCGATGCTATGTACCAGACCCGATGTAGCATACTCACCAAGTGTAGTGAGTCGGTATCAAGCAGATCCTGGAGAGAGTCACTGGACAGCTGTGAAGAACATTCTCAAGTACTTGCGAAGGACTAGAGACATGTTCTTGGTGTATGGTAACGGAGAACTCCGGGTGGAGTCCTTTACCAATTCCAGCTTCCAAAGTGATAAGGACGACTCTAAGTCGCACTCGGGATTTGTCTTTACCCTCAATGGAGGGGCGGTATGTTGGAAGAGTTCCAAACAGGATACCGTTGCAGACTCGACGATGGAGGCTGAATACATCGCTGCCAACGATGCTGCCAAAGAGGCTGTCTGGATAAAGAAGTTCATTAGTGATCTTGGTGTGGTTCCATCCATTGAGCATCCAATACCTCTGTATTGCGATAACAATGGAGCTGTGACTTTGGCCAAGGAACCCAGGTCCCATCAGAAGTCCAGACATATTCTGAGGCGGTATCACCTGATCAGGGAGATAGTTGATCGTCGGGAGATCGAGGTCAGGAGAGTAGATACGAAGGACAACACTGCGGATCCACTCACGAAGGCCATTCCCCAGATACAGTTTGAGAGATTATTCGGGATGCTAGGTATGGGAGACTACAGCAGTTGGCCTTAGTGCAAGTGGGAGATTGTTAGTTATGTATATGCCCTAGAGGCCATTGTTGTACATATGATGTATATTATGATGGATGCTTGGATATATACAGAGAGGACTTTCTTGCTCGTCATGATAGTATGCTATTTGGTTTCACTTTATCTTAACATGTTGACTTGTACTGGTTTACTGTCTTTCTCTCACATGTTGATAAAGCCCTTAGGATCTGTACTCGACTACTGGGACTATGATGAGATCATACTAGTGGGGCCACGGTAGTCGATGAGTACATCCTATAACTGTTCCTAGTTGTGGGTATATCGAGACAGGGCATCGATACACCAGAGTAGACTAGCGTATACGCATCTTGACCCGTATGATGGGCGATGGATGATCCCATATCCATCGGTGTTTGACATCAAGGATGGTGTACGGGTGCTCAGTGGAGACTGGGTACACTGGACGGACTCGCCGAGAACTCCCAGATGGTGATATACCATACGTCAGATGGCAGTTCTCCGGTGACACTAGTACAGGGTAGTCTGTAGACCCGAGATCGTCATAGAGTCTTGTGTGATTCCCACTATGCTTTGATTTCCACCTTACTACGTCCAAGAGGGCGTGCAAAATGGTGGCTTTTGGGTGCAGTCCCGAATCACATGGAGGCAATGAGCGATAGGAGGGGATTCGTCTCTCCCGGTATAGGGAGTTGATGTTGTGCTGTGTTCGATTGGCTATAACTGGAAGTCCTTGGCCATGGCTGATATAGAGATTTACTGGTAAGTGTTACCAGTAGTTTCTCGACCCGTTATGGGCCTCATATCGACACGACTTATCGGTTACTGGGGTCTGACGTATACCTCCCCTAGACTTGATATGCGACATATCAGACGAACATTCTGGACTGTACGGGAGTGTAACTGATTGGATTCACAGGAGAACGTTCTGGCTAGCTTGTTGATCTTCTGATCGCTCAATACCTGGGTGGCTGTTACATTTAGCTGACCGCTTGCAGCTTGTGGGTGTTTGATATGGTCATCACCTGCTACTGGCGTATTGACGATTCTTTAGAGTCCTACACAGAGGTTTCTTGGTTCAGGCAAAATGGAGTAGTGGCACATATGTGATATGTGCATGACCGGGGATAATGCGATATGTGATACCGTATTATATTCTCGCGATATTTAGATATGAACCGGGTCATCGGATCAAGCGTTGATTCGATGAATCGGTACTTGATATATTAGTCGGTTATATTCGATATAGCCGGATTGTCGGATCAAGTGTTGATTCGATGATTTAATGTATAATAATATATATGATATATTGTATTACATTATCTAATATTGGCTCGCTTTATTTTTTCATTTTCTCACCGGATAATACATTGATATATATGCGATATATGTTAATTGTATTATTTTCTTTTGTTACAAATATATAATATATATGTGATATATATTATAGTAACATGATATGATTAATAATGGAACATGATTAGTGGAGATTAAGCAAGGTTAGGGTTTGATTAGGGTTAGCTCCTTCTTGCACCATCTAGAAGCTTTCCTTTTGTCAAGTGTAAGATATTATGGTTGATATTATCTTATGACTCATTCTTTAAACCTAACCAAACCCTAGCCCTAGTTTATTCTCTACAAAGGTTAACCTTCTCATCCTTGACCATGGTTCCATGATCAATCATATATTCTTTACTACTATTCATCACAAAAGGATTATCTCTTTCATTCATCATCTTCTTCTCTCTTTAGCTTTGAGAAAGCTTACTAGAAATTCCTTTTGTGATGATTTCATGTGAGATTATGATATAAAAAGAAAGCATAAATACTACTCCATCATCCTCATCTAATCTAGCCCATTAGATTAGGGTGTTCACCTCTTTAGAGTGAGAGAGCTTGAGTTATAGCAACTTCGACGTAGATCATCGGAGAAACGGAACACTACAAGCTAGCATGGATCGTTTGAGTCGTGGAACCTCTCTTGAGTCCGGGAGATCGTGGATCGCGGCGAAGGGACTTCTACTCGGAGCTTATGAATCGAAGGAGCAGACTACAAAGGTTGTAATCCCTCACACTTAGTAGTAAAGATGTTTACTTGCATGTTAAACCCTAATAATCTAGCAGAGATCCCGGCTTTGGGTTGTTCGGCACGTCTAAAATTTTATTCGGGCATGTTTGATGCCTTATGAACCCTCACAAGAGTGCCTAGGAACCCTACATCGATGTGATAAGGTGTCATGAGTTCGACGGAGCATCTACTTCCTACAAGGCAGAGATCGAGAGCAACTTCTTCTTCCTCTTGTAATCTAAACTTGAAGGCATTGTACTTGTGAAGTTGATTAATAAAGGTAGATTATTAGATTAATTTGTTTGCATATACTTTTACATCATAATCTCATTCTCTATCCGTTTTTCTTCTATCTCCATCATGCGCGAGTAATTCTCCGCTAGATAAGGTTCATAGGATTATGGTAGAACAATGGATGATAAAATACTTTAACTTCTTTTAAGTCTTATGAAGTTTATAAATTTTAGCAAAAGAATCGTTAACATCTTAATCGGGCGCGCTATCAATTTATTGATAGTCTTGACCGCGATTTGAGATTAGATTAACAGTTATTTTGTTAAGGGCTAGACATAAATAGAGATCAATGAAGGGAAAATGGTCAATAGTGTGGAAACCCTAGTTTCTTCCAAGAAGCCTAATCCTCATTCATCACTATCTATCTAGTATTAAATCTATCAAAAGATAAAAGGAGTAATCTTTAATTAATCATCCATGAATACTAAATCCGATGAACCTTACAAGTCCTCTTCTTTATATATATTCTATATCCGTGTTTAACATAGATCTAGAATCTATTATCTATTCTTCCTCTTTTTAATCAACTCGTCTAAAGCAAGATTAAAAGATTCGACGTTCTGTTGAGGACGACCCGTACTCATCTCGGCTAGCTATTCACGACACCGTTATTGATTGCGGTTACTACAAACACTTTTTCACATAATCAATCAGGCAGGAAGCTACCCACGGTGGATGGGCTGAGCAGGAAGCTCGGCGGCCTTATGATAAGGGCTTTAGATCCACGTCTTTGTTGGGTAGGAAGCTACCCATTATGGATGGGCCGAGAAGGAAGCAACCCCGGTCGCCTCGTGATGAGGGATTTGGGCGGCTACCTACAGGCACACCCGAGCTTCATTTACTTGAGTGAAGAGATGGTCTTTGCTTGACGGGAAGGAAACTACCCGCCGGCCAGTTTAAACTCTCTTTCATTGAATGACCGGATTCAGTGGGCGTCCTTGTTGCTCGAACTCGGGTCAGTCGGTGATGACCATGATATGCCCGATCGTCAACTCTCCGGCTTCAAGTTGGTCGGCTTGCCCCATATTTGCTTGATGTTTTTTCGTAGGTATTTTGCTAAGTGACCGGATCGGATCAGCTCCTCGAAATAATCGCACAGCTGTTTACAATCCTCGGTTGGGTGCCCTTGCATCTGATGATAGGCACAATACGGGCCACGGAGTCGCTTGCCCGGCTTTCGCGTCATCGATGGAAACTTGAAGAATCTTTCGCTCCTTACTTCCTCTAGAAGCTCGACCTACGAGACATTGAGAGGCGCGTACTCGTGAAACCTCAGCGCATAAGGTTTCGACCGATCAGCCTCTTCTTGTCTTCTTTTAAGTCCCTTTTCTTTTGGTATGTTTGGTATCCTTGGAAAATACGAGCGTTAATCTCGGATTCGAGTTGGATTTCCCGTTCGGTCCAGACTTTTACCTCGGCTAAGGTCTTAGGTTGCACCAATGCAAAAGAGCGGATCCACTCTTTGTTCCTAAAACCAGACCTCAGGGCGGTTATGACTGTCTCATCCTGGTGCTCGGGTACCTCCAGAAGGGCATTATGGAAATGGGTAATATAGTCTTTGAAAGACTCCATGTCCTTGCACTTGATGGTGAATAGGTAGTCAATTGATCTCTTCTGTCGTCGGTTGTCGGCAAAGTGGCTGAGAAACCGTGTGGCCAATTCTTCAAAGGTCGAGATCGAGTGCGGAGTCAGGCCGCGGAACCAGTCTTGTTCTGCTCGGATGAGGGTGGTAGGGGAATGCTTGGCACAGAGCGGCGTTCGAGTGATCCTGATTGCTCATTCCCATAGTGAATGCGTCCAGGTGTTCCAGGAAGAGACTCTCTCTCTCTCTCAGTAGTTGCTTGGTGAAAGGTTTCGTGAGAGAGTCCGAGGAATATCTTGTCGACCCTTTAGGTTGGCGAGTGTCGAGCTGCATTTCCTCAATCTTCTTCTCGAGGACGTTGATCCATTGCTGGTACCCTGAGGATTCTCCCTGGTCGGATCCCCTGCTACACCAGCTTCAGGCTTGAGCGACGGAACGGTTTCGGCTCCGCTCTATTACGTTCCTCAGATCCTCGGATTGGACCTTTCGCGGTTCTCCCTGGTGAACACCATGTGCAAGGCCTCGGTGATCGTGGTGACGTTGGTTGTACTTGGAATTAGGTGTTCTGACCGACGTCGCCTTGGAGGGTGAGAGAGCACGTCGAGCATTGAACTGATACCTTGGCGTTGAACTATTCGGCGCCCAACGAGTCATGGAATCATTCCTCGTATGGGGGTTGTGACTTCTGGAATCAGCACGCCGGTGTCCCATGGTGTCAGGATTGACATGAGCGAGGTCGTGAACTCGAGTGTGTTCGTCCGCCGTATCGTTCCCGTCGTCGTTCTGGGGAGCAGGTGTGGCGGTTTGTTGGGCCTAAGAACGAGCGTGTCTACCATCGCCGCCAGTCAGTCGATCCGTACTGTTAGGGCTTCGATGATGTTTGGAGGTGGAGTGGACCCCCCCCGCCTTCATTGCGAAGCAAGGGATGGCTCACGGTAGGATCTCCGTTGCAGTGATCGCTGGCCATCAAATCAAAGGCGGAAGATCAACTTTTTTGGGTGGTGTCACGCCCCACGCCCCACCCCCAATACAGAGAGTATTGTCCACTCTGGCCGAAACCGCACAGTTTTGTCCTTCGGGGCGAACCGGACCTGACCAGGGGCCACTTCCCAGGAGGTCACCCATCCCAGAACTTCCTTGGCTTGAGCATGCTTAACTACGTAGTTCTCAATCTTCTATAGTGCCGGTTCACTTAAAAGGCGTCTCTGTATTGAAGAATGGTATCATTTCATTTATAGTTCCGGATCTGTCCTCTTTCGGAATGTATTATTCCCCATTGTTCTACAGTGGGTCTTACGGATTCAAGAGGTGGCCCCTAACCCCTTGGCATGACACTTGGCGTGACACTTTATTCCATGAGCAAGAACTGGGTCTTGAATTCTCCACACCTTTGGAAAATGGTTCGTTCTCGAACCACAGACCTACCATTGAGGGACCAGCTTTGATACCATTATATCATGTCCTACCCCCAATACAGAGAGTATTGTCCGCTCTGACCGAAACCGCACGGTTTTGTCCTTCGGGGTGAACCGGACCCGACTAGGGGCCACTTCCCAGGAGGTCACCCATCCCAGAACTTCCCTGGCTCGAGCACGCTTAACTACGGAGTTCTCAATCTCCTATAGTGCCGGTTCACTTAAAAGATGCATCTGTATTGAAGAGTGGTATCATTTCATTTATAGTTCTGGATCTGCCCTCTTTTGGAATGTATTATTCCCCATTGTTCTACAGTGGGTCCCACGGATTCAAGAGATGGCCCCAACGGATTCAAGAGGTGGCCCTCGCCCCTTTGGCATGACACTTAGCATGACACTTTGTTCTGTATAGCACTTTGTTCCGTGAGCAAGAACCGGGTCTCGACAGGTGGAAAAGAGGTTCCCACAGACGGCACCATCTGATGGAGGTCGGAATCTCCTTCAGATGTTGTCATCCGTTGTTGCAAGTGGTGCTGAAAGGTTGAGATTTAAGATAAGGGTTGAGCATGTGGATCTCAATGGGTTTTTGGTTGTTGTTGACATCGAGCTACCTGCAATGGAAGTCCTAGAGTGGGAAACCACCATAGGACCCTCCGATGATCAAGTAAGTACTGAGGAATATTAGGGCAGAGTAGCAGCGTATTGAAATGAGTTCGACATATCCGAGTCGTCTGGAAGAGGGGTTTATATAGCGGTCGCATGCAGTGATCCGATGCGAGATTTTCGCCGTCCATTACGCCCCTGTGCCACGTTCGCGTTAATGGCGAGATATGCCCATTAATGGCAAGATACGCTCGTTAATGGCGAGATACGCTAGCGTTTGATGCGGGATATGGAGCGGCGGAGATCTTTTCGTGGCAAGATACATGGAGCTGTTACGGGGACGCCCGTGCTCCATGCTCCCAGCCATACAGGGAAGCTGAGGAAGCTCAGCTCGGAGGCGAGCGAGAAGGCTGAGGAAGCTCAGCTCTATAATAGCTCGGAGACGAGCGTAGAGGCTGAGAAAGCTCAGCTATAGGATGGATCGGAGGTGAGTTGTTGGCTGGTTGCAAGGAAAATAGGGAATGTACTCAAGGGAGGCCCCCCAAAGGTCGGATGATACCTCGGAGATGAGACGCCGAGGAATGTCCCCTTCGCATAGTACTTTAAAGAGCTGGTTGGTACACGTGAGAGACTTGCCATCCGCCACGTGTATTGATCAAGGGAATCTGAACTTGTGAGCACCATCAGTGATCGTAGGAAAGGCAGCGATGAGAGTCGTTAGTCTGTCTGCGAAAGTATTCGGATGGAGGCCAGAGTGGATATACAAGTGTGATCCTATAGTAGGAGATGAAGAGATCGGGAACTTGTCTTATCCTATGGTCCTTGTTTCCCCCAATCAGAGTAAAGCTCTGTTTGAATTTCAAAATTCAAAAATTGAAGCAACGCTTCAAATCCCTTGCGCTGCGCGCAACGTGTTAAAAGCTGATACGTTAGCGCAGCGTCCAAGGCAGCGCTCCCAATCAGAGCAAGGCTCTATTTAAAACAAAAATTAATGGAAGCAACGCTTCAGTTGCGCAAGCGCTGCGCTGCGCGACACGTGTCAGCCCAGTTGCGTAAGCGCAGTTGCGCAAGCGCTGCGCGACACGTGTCAGTGCAGTTGCGCAAGCGCTGCGCGACACGTGTCAGCGCAGTTGCGCAAGCGCAGTTGCGCTGCGCGACACGTGTCAGCGCAGTTGCGCAAGCGTAGTTGCGCTGCGCTGTGCGCTGCGCGACACGTGTCAAGCGCTGGGGCGTTTGCTCCAAACAGAATTAAAATTCTAGTAAGATCTTTCTGTTCTTGTTAAAACAAAAAGATTGTCTTCTGTAAAACAGAAGCCCTTGGATAAAAAATCCAACGGTGGGGAAAATTCCCCAAATCACTCAGAGAACGATCTCTTTAACAAATTTAACAAATTAATGGGAACTATATAAAGGCCCCTAGACCCCAATTCAAAGGACAGGAACATAGAGGAAGAACATCAAGAACTTCAAAAAAACAACAAAACAGAGAGAACTCTGAAGAATTTTGAGAAGAACTCAAGAAGGGAAAGAAGGTAAAAACCTTTACAAAAAAAAGAGAAGAACTTTTTCTGAATAGATCATTGATCTAAGAACAAGATCAATGATCTTCAATAAAAAATAAATAGTAACAGTGCCTTGCACTTTTTTATGAACCAATGGTTCTGGAATCTCAAAGATTCTTTTCTTGAATCCAAAGTTGGATCAAGAAATTAAAACAGTGCCTTGCACTTGTAAATCTGCATTGTTGCGCTCCTGGGTTGGCGCAAGCCACCAGAGAGCGCCACGTGTCAGCTCCAAGACCACTTGCGCTGTGCGCTTTTAAACTAGAGCATTGCTCTTTAAAGTTGGCACAACTCACCAGAGCGCGCCACGTGTCAGTAGCGCAACAGCGCAGCGCACTGGCGCAGCGCACTGCGCTATTGCGCTTGCGCTCACCAGAGTGTGACATGTGTCACCACGACAAGCGCTTGCGCTCAGTAATTGGCGCAAAGTGCCTGACAAGCCACCGTCAAGTAATTAATGCACTGCATTATTTACAGAAGGGCCAAGCCCAATTAAAAAAGGCCTAACAGGCCTAATAAAATGCAATGCATTATTTTAAAAAGGGACAGAGCCCAAACAAAAACAAATGCTCTGCAAAGGGACTGAGCCCAAATCAAAAGGGCTTAGCAGGCCAGAATAAAATGCAGTGCATTATTAAACAAGGGCAAAGCCCTAGCACAGACCTAATAGGCCAAAGATAAATAAAAACGTTGAACATCTTCAACTGGACTCCTCTGACTCAGCAATCTTTCATCATTTGCCGTGAAAGGGCTTTGAATTTGATACCGATTTAGGCATCAACATCGCTACCACTAGGACATTGCCAGGAGCGAATCATCATTTGCCTTTGTCGATTCGAACAATGGTGGCTTAGCAAATAGGGTTAGGATACTGTTGACCGAGGCTTTTTGACTTTACGATCAGTAAGGGTCTCATAAAGGTATTTCTGTAAGTACACGGTAGCGCCCCGGCCATCTAACAGACGCCAAATGCGGAACAAAAACTTTTTAGCTGGCGCTATCGTATACTATAACCCGGATCTGCCATTAAAGCTAAACTAACAAACTACAAAGTGGGTAGAAATTTTATACCGAACGATCCGAGTCCTTCGGTCTTCAACCATCATCCCATGCTTTGTTGCGGTTGCTCCGATCTCCTGAATCTCCAGTCTTCTCGTCCAGGTGGCACCACGTCGACGGATCTTTAAACGGGCTCCCGCCTCTGAACCGAGGCAACTCGATCATCAAGTTTGCTAAAAGAGATGATCAAGATTGATGTAGAGAATGAGTAGAATACTTTGTCTCGTTACATCCAAAGCTATAGATGAACGGTTAATGAAGTTGCATTTTGGATCGGGTGAAATGGGAAATGAGGCTATTCTAATTTCCATGAATTCAAAACTATAATCCTTTCCAAATCAACAACCATCTTCTTTCAAGAGGGGAGGGGGGCGGCCATAATATAGGAGGAGGGAGGTGAGGGTAGGAGCAAAGTGGTGAGTACAAGGAAAAGATCTTAACAAATATCCTTCATGCAAACAAAACCCCATTAACGCAAATGGTGACCTTGCAAAACAATTAATGCATCCTAATGAGTCACTAACCTAGTCACCATTCTAGAACATTCCACACTCACGACTCACCTCATGACTCACCCTCATGAAGAAAAGATAAATCCGCAATTAACCGAATGTTAAAGACGGCGGATAGAAAACTGGAAAATGGCAACTTCCAAAAGCGACCCCGAAACGAATTTCAGGATAACCCTGTAACAGTATAAACATACCTGTATTTGTATTACGACCGAATACAAATGCAACTGAGACAAAGATATTATATCCACACAGTATACTACTTGGATCCGGCTTAAACCAAAGCCCACCAGTATTATCTGCCCGAAACATGACATGTGCGTAAACGCACGTGCATTTTCCGAACCCTGCCATAAAACCATACGACCTCTACAACGTTTCGCCCGAACTTGGGAAACTATCTGTGGGGGACTCTAATGACTCATCAACACACTGGCACTTGGTATAACCACTAGCACGTCAGAGGTACGAGCTGTACGTAACAGTTGCCTATGTATTGATTGAAAGGGAAGCTGACGAGCGAACTCATCAAGAAACCCTACTGAGCCTAACAGTGACAATATAAATACAGTCCGGTCCGTTCGTCTATAAGTATCGCATATCAACCTAGGGGGCTGGTAACGTCAGACCCCCAATAGCGGTATAAGTCGTGTCAGAGAGTAGCCCAGAACACCCTGAGATACTACTGGAGTACCTACCAGTAAATCTCCTGCCTCGGCCGAAGGCTTTGTGTAATGGCTCTCCTAGACACAGCGCGATCTCACCCCCAATACCGGGAGAGACGAATCCCCTGTCGATCCGCTCACTTGCCTCCATGTGGCTCGGGACTGTACCCAAAAAAGACCTGTTTGCACGACTCCTTTGAGCCGTGGTAGGGTAGAAATCAAAGCACAGTGGGAACTCACATGAGACAAATGACGACCTCAGGTCGATGAACTAACCTGTACACATGTCACCAGGGAACTGCTATCTGATGCTAGGTATAATACCAACTAGCAGGTTCCCGGCGAGTCCTGTCCGGTGTACTCATAACCTAATGAGCACCTGTATACATCTTAGGTGAACCAACTGACACCAATGGCTTGTGAGACCAGCCACCGCCCCTCGTCGGGATCTCGACTGTATACACTAGTCTACTCTGGAGTATCGATGCCCTGTCTCGAAACTCCAACGACTAGGGACACTTTAAGGACGTGCTTACAGACCCCAGCTCTCACGTATATGATCGCCACTGCTGGCAGTCAAGCATGAATCCTATGGGCTCTATCAACATGCAATAGCGAACTAAAGCATGTATATGATGATAAAGACAAACCAAATAGCATACTATCATCTCGAGAAAGACTGTCATATCGGTATAGGTCCTCCCTCAATCATTGCAATCACGTACCTGCGATCCAATAATTGACTTAGAGGGCACTATATCCAACAATCTTCCACTTGCACTTAAGGCTAATTATTGCGATGTCGCATACTCACAGCCCGTGTGATACCGAACATCCAACTCCTCTACTAATCAGTTTCATAAATCCCGTTTGTAAAACTATTATGTTCGAGAAATAGCCTTAGTGAGTGGATCCGCCCTGATGTTTCTTTCTATGTCTCTCTTAATCTCAAGTTCGCGGAGAAAACCATCTCCCGAATTGAGTAATACCTGTCTTAGAATATGTCTGGATATTTGATGGGACCTAGTTCATAAATGAACTTCAAATCCAAACTTCTTAGACTGTATCGATAACTGAACCTAATCAGTATCCAGCACCAAGCCTCCCACTGTATCCTCTTGGACCACCTGTCTATAATACTGTCCCTCATCAGAGGAAAAACTATAACACTGACAATCACTCTGTCATTCATGTCACCTTTGAAGCCTGGAATGATAACCCTCTCCCGAAGGAGGCTGCCGTCATCAAATCCATAGAACATGCACTTATGTTCTAAAACTGCTTCCTTATATTTCTTCAGGATTGGATTAATATAAACTTATCGCATCTAGTGCAAAAACAACATCTGGTGTGGTACTTGACATCTCACGATTGACTCAATTGCCTAAGCGAGTGATCTGCCAATCATGCACATCCCTCTCCTCTTTAGTCTTTAAGACACCTTTAGAGAGGGTGACTCCATCACCTGCAGGTACACCACCATGCCGGAAGTCATCTATTCTAAAATACTATTACAATACTGTCAAAGTACCCACATTGGGAAGCTACCCAAATCTAGATCTAAAACCATAGATCTAGTAACCAGAATGTCTTATATTATATCCATATTCTTTGTGGAGAAACAACCGTGTGACGACCATAGTACAACCGATCGTAGTATAGGAATTTTACTTCCTACTCTGTGTATGTCATCCAAATATCAGGACATCACACTCTACTACCTTCTTAACAGATCCATCCCCTATTCTGATGAAGTCAAACCCATGACTGTCACATCAAAAAATAGATGATCTTATCTCCGCTATCTATGCTCAAGCCTATAAATAGACATAAGCTACTTGCCCACTATGCTTCCGCTGCTCCCACTGATTACGACAACCCTCTGGCAGAATAATATATACGTACACTTCTAAAGCTAGTTTAGAACGACGCTATACTTATCCTCCTGCCAGGTCTCATAGCCTGGAACAACAGTAGTGTCAAGTCTGGGTAAACAAGAACCTCCCTGTCACCGTCCTTGAGGCTACCTGAGTACCTCTCGGGTGTCTGAGGTTACCCACCATATCTGCGGAGTAGCTAATGGAATGTCAAACCTGATTGAATATATAGGTCCTATTAAATTTTCCGTAATCGTTTGCGGTTTTGGAATCACTTCCAGTTCTACCATACTCCCACTATTGTTTTCTGAAAAATCCATTTTACTAAAACTGTGGCGAGTCAAGAACAATATCACTATTGATCTTCCAGATGGTAGAAAATCAACCCTCAACATAGCCCGGGTCAACCCACAAACTGCCATTACAGAAACGTGCATTGAGTTATCCAGAGTCTGGTTTTAAGCATAAGCTGGACAACTCATCGTACCTTAACATCGTTAAGATATGAACCATTCTATATTCAATATAGAAATTTTGGCACTTATTTAATTGGAACCAAATTCAAATCATGCAGCTGTCTCCAGTGCATATCTACTTAATGGAGAGAGGTTAATCAGCATTACTCAACTTAGGAATACATCCAATTATGAGTAACCTGAAAGAGAAACAAGTTTCTCAAAACCATTACTATCATCTGAATACCAATCACAAGAATCTACATCTTCGATCTCTTTGAAGAATCCCGATACTTATGACACCTGGTTCTCTACTTTATTCTTATACCCACAACTTCTCAAAACTTAGACCTTGTATTTCTACGAAACACTTGTCTAAAATCTAGAGAAGTCATAAGTAAACAGAACATAGTACGAGGACCAACCCCTTTGTCCTGACGGTACTCTGGACAACATACAATACTCTGTATAAGTCCTCTGAGTTGAATAATTCATAACCTGTGTATCGTAGGTTGAAAACTGTACCCAGGTGATTTCCTCAAATATCACCAATTACAATGAATTCCGATATAATGAGGATGATCACCTAATTCCCAATAACTTACTCCCTCTCATTATCTGTAAAACCATACAGATGTGAGAATCTTACCTGGTAAATACATACCCTGGAGTAAGTATCTAATCGGGAAATCAGTTTTCCATTAACAATGCACTGAAACAAAAAATGTTTCATAGGGGTATCCTGGTATTTCTAGTAATGCCTCTTCCATAATCCAATTCATCACTTTAACCGTATATTTCTTTGCCATCTCTCCAAATCCCTTTATTTGTCTTTATTCATTATCTTCTGTACACCATCGTTAGGCTAAATGGTTTTCTTCCTTCCCTACCGTTCGGCACCAGCCTATGGTTTGGAAGAAGACTATCCAGTAAGCATAATAGGTGTACTCTCCTAAACCAAGGAGTACTCGCAACTTGAGAGAAGGTGATGATAAAAGAAAACTGAATAATATCTTATTCTATTTCTCCCGAACTGGGGAAAAAAGCAAAGGTGAAATAGGAGTGGCGATGAAGTACGTGTTTTGGTCGTGAATGATAACAGTCGCAATTTACTTTGCCCTCTTTCTAATCCCTTTATTTTGTCTTTAGTTATTACCTTCTGTACACCCTACTTAGGCTAATTGGTTTTCTTCATTCCCTACCTTTCGGCACCTGCCTATGGTTTGGAATAAGACTATCCAATAAGCGTAATAGGTGTACCCTCCTAAACTAATGAGCCCTCGCAACCTGAGAGAAGGTGATAATAAAAGACAACTGAATAATAACTTATTCTATTTCTCCTGAACCTGGATCCATCCTCGAAGAAGTCTCTTCGAGTTCGTATATAACCATACGATGGATCTATCCAATGGAAGTGGATGTCCGTAGTAATACGGGGTGTTCTGAGAAATGCAAAGGGTAAAAGAAGGAGCGGCAATGACTTATGCAACTCAGACAATCCAAAAGCCAGTATTATAAGAAGGTTCGGTCAACTTGGTCACTGAGTCATAGTTTAGGGTCGGTCAATGGTCACTGCCAAAGAGAGAGAGAAAAGAAATACTCTGCGTGCACTCAAACCTAGATCAGAATGGTTATCACTTTATCTAATTAGGAAACCTCCCACTGTAATCTCAAATTCTCCTCCAAACCTGAAAGAAGAATTAGTCGGGATCACCCGAAGAGTAAACTAACTCATCAGTGGGAATCGGGATCCAACTCTCATCGCATGATAACGTGACGTAATCCACTCACATTATCACACTCCAGAATGTATGCACATACTTGGCAAGTTTCTTTATGTTTGAAACTCCGGATGTGATTTTTGCCCCATGCTCTTATGACCTTGGCGTTAAGTCAAAATATCATAAGTCACATGTCAAGTTCTAGCCGTCATTATCCAGGTTAATTTGAACCCACCCGTATATGCCCTTGGCGTTAGGTCAAAATGGCAGAACGACTGTCCCAAACCAACTCATCTATCTATGCAACAAATGAATACCCAGCAGCTACCAAACACTATGCCTTGGCGTTAGGTCAAAATACATAGCTTGAATACTACTGAATACCCAAAAGAAATGACGGAGGGCTACGGCTGGTTTTTGGCGAAAAACCTTTAACGTAATGAACTTGATCTCGTTGAAGGAACCTGATAGCTTTTTATAAAGATATAGTGGCGAAAACCTTTTGCTAAAGAGGTCACTCCCGGTGAAGGGATCTCGGCTCTTTCCTCGTGGAATGAGGTGCAGGATATTCAAACTGAATACCGCGATGCAAAACAACTTGTAATCGACTATAATGAAGTTATTACCCTGACGCAAACTTCTGCCCAAGGGGTCTCTTCCGGTGAAGGGATATCAGCCCTCGCCTCGTCGAATGAGGTGCTGGATATTCTAACTGAATATCACTATGCATAACAAAAGGAAACGTCTTTGTAATAACACTTTTTAAAACTGTTCCAACAACATCAAATATAGGTTTTTTTTCCTTTGCATTGATCAGAATCAACGCAGTCCCATCAATCAATCACACCAGAAAAGAACGAAAAATAAAATGTACGTATATGCCATCCGCATTCGCCACTGGGTCCCGTCATCACCCGTTAGGTTACTTAACTAACGACAGAGCGGGGACTGGACTAGCGCGGGTGTAAACATATACAACATCTAATAGTATATATACCAATATACAATAATCGCTCTAAGCGTGATAAATTGCAACATTACAGAAAAAGTAATAAGCATCACATAATAATACAGATAATCTGGGATCCCCGGGTTTCACAGAGCCGCTACTGAAACCCGACGTTCCCCTGGTCGTGTGGATAGCCTGTACAATGAAATCTAGACCCCTACGGGTGCGGCAAGTTACCCGCCAAAACCTGAAGCGAGGCAGCCCCCTACAGCAAAATGAATGGACCATCCGGCACTTCACGGAATCCGGTAACTTGAGCTCCCCTCCTTGGGTCAACCTGTACCCTCTACGAGTGCGGTGAATAGTCTGCCAATTATAGAGTGAGGCCCCTCTGCCTCTCAAAGCCATGAGATACGGACCCGTTGCCCTCCAGAACCCGGCTATCCGTGCACTCCATCGCGGGGTAAACCTAGTACATAAATAAAAATATGTACAACGGGTACATCGACCTCAGCCCGGTCGTGTCCCAAAAGAATATTATACAAACAGGCAGTGACGGCAGTCCACATGTTGGACGCTCGCCCCACAATATCAAATGTACAAATAAATCCAAATAGCACTGCCATTGCACACTGCTATCCACCACGACATATCCGCAACATTACAGCACAACACAGAACATCAACGCGAATGTCACGTTCGCAAATCCGTCTAAAAGAGCTATAGCAATTAGACGCAATTTACCGCTCGAATGACATTCCTGGTCGGAGATATAATGTAATTACTGCATACTAACAAGTTTAAAATTTCGATCGACAAAACTTCCCGAAGTGGGCCCCACGTATATCTGGTGTACAGTAATAAAATCTGGGCCCAAAAGAACAGTACCAGAAACCATAATTTCCCAAGTAGAAACTACAGAAGAAAAATGGTCAACTGAATCACTAAGACGGCCGCGGTTCCGCGGTCAAAGCTAGGCTTTGACCGCGTTTCCTCGGCCGTATGGTCGATTCACTAGATCGTTTTTCTCCAGTTTTCTTTGAAAAGCCTGCTTAATTTTCTGGTATACTCAAAATGATTTTTGGATCAATTTAAAAATCGACAGAAACTTTAGACTTGGAAATTGCGATTTTGAAAATTTTGTTCGATCGATGTTTTAAACGCGTTAGCACAAGTTAGTAAAGCTTAATGGTGAGGCTCTGATACCACTGTAAGTACACGGTAGCGCCCCGGCCGTCTAACAGACGCCAAATGCGGAACAAAAACTTTTTAGCTGGCGCTATCGTATACTATAACCCGGATTTGCCATTAAATCTAAACTAACAAACTACAAAGTGGGTAGAAATGTTATACCGAACGATCCGAGTCCTTCGGTCTTCAACCATCATCTCACGCTTTGTTGCGGCTGCTCCGATCTCCTAAATCACCAGTCTTCTCGTCCAGGTGGCACCACGTCGACGGATCTTTAAACGGGCTCCCGCCTCTGAACCGAGGCAACTCGATCATCAAGTTTGCTAAAAGAGATGATCAAGATTGATGTAGAGAATGAGTAGAACAATTTGTCTCATTATATCCAAAGTTATGGATGAACGGTTAATGAAGTTTCCTTTTGGATCGGGTGAAATGAGAAATGAGGCTATTCTAATTTCCATGAATCCAAAACTATAATCCTTTCCAAATCAACAACCATCTTCTTTCAAGAGGGGAGGGGGCCGGCCATAATATAGGAGGAGGGAGGTGAGGGTAGGAGCAAAGTGGTGGCTACAAGGAAAAGATCTTAACAAATATCCTTCATGCAAACAAAACCCCATTAATGCAAATGGTGACCTTGCAAAAATTAATGCATCCTAATGAGTCACTAACCTAGTCACCATTCTAGAACATTCCACACTCATGACTCACCTCATGACTCACCCTCATGAAGAAAAGATAAATCCGCATTTAACCGAATGTTAAAGACGGCGGATAGAAAACTGGAAACTGGTAACTTCCAAAAGCGATCCCGAAACGAATTTCAGGATAACCCCGTAACAGTATAAACATACCCGCATTTGTATTACGACAGAATACAAATGCAACTGAGACAAAGATATTATATCCACACAGTATAATACTTGGATCCGGCTTAAACCAAAGCCCACCAGTATTATCTGCACGAAATATGACACGTGCGTAAACGCACGTGCATTTTCCGAACCCTGCCATAAAACCATACGGCCTCTACAACGTTTCGCCCAAACTTGGGAAACTGTCTGCGGGGGACTCTAATGACTCATCAACACACTGGCACTGGGTATAACCACTAGCACGTCAGAGGTATGAGTTATACGTAACGGTTGCCTATGTATTGATTGAAAGGGAAGCTGACGAGCGAACTCATCAAGAAACCTTACTGAGCCTAACAGTGACAATATAAATACAGTTCGGTCCATTCGTCTATGAGTATCACATATCAACCTAGGGGGCTGGTAACGTCAGACCCCCAATAGCAGTATAAGTCTTGTCAGAGAGTAGCCCAGAACACCCTGAGATACTACTGGAGTACCTACCAGTAAATCTCCTGTCTCGGCCAAGGGCTTTGTGTAATGGCTCTCCTAGACACAGCGCGATCTCACCCCTAATACCGGGAGAGACGAATCCCCTGTCGATCTGCTCACTTGCCTCCATGTGGCTCGGGACTGTACCCCAAAAAGACCTGTTTGCACGACTCCTTTGAGCCGTGGTAGGGTAGAAATCAAAGCACAGTGGGAACTCACATGAGACAAATGACGACCTCAGGTCGATGAACTAACCTGTACACATGTCACCAGGGAACTGCTATCTGACGCTAGGTATAATACCAACTAGCAGGTTCCCGGCGAGTCCTGTCTGGTGTACTCATAACCCAATGAGCACCTGTATACATCTTAGGTGAACCAACTGACACCAATGGTTTGTGAGACCGGCCACCTCCCCTCGTCGGGGTCTCGACTGTATACACTAGTCTACTCTAGAGTATCGATGCCCTGTCTCGAAACTCCCACGACTAGGGACACTTTAAGGATGCGCTTACAGACCCCAGCTCCCACGTATATGATCGCCATCATACTGCTGACAGTCAAGCAAGAATCCTATGGGCTCTATCCACATGCAATAGCGAACTAAAGCATATATATAATGATAAAGACAAACCAGATAGCATACTATCATCTCGAGCAAGACTGTCATATCGGTATAGGTCCTCCCTCAATCATTGCAATCACGTACCTGCGATCCAATAATTGACTTAGAGGGCACTATATCCAACAATTTCTCCTTACGAGTCGTAATGATCTCGTAGGTGCATTTTCTCCTTAGGAATTGTGAGGATTCCTAAGTGTGTGTTCTCTTATAAGTCGTAAGGGTCTTACAAGAGTGTTTTCTCTTTATAAGTTGAGAGGACTTACAAGTGTCGTTCGCCATATGAGTATATCCCTAGTCGCTGGTGGGACTTTGTTAGGAAAATGTTTATTCGTGCCCGTGGATTGTATACAAGGGTCAATATTGAAATGCTTGTAGGGCAATCTGGGGATTGTGATGGCTTAAGAACAGGTTCAGATCCCTGTAGCTTAAGGCTTTTGAATCCTATGAGCCGTGAGGGTATCATAGGGGAATTCTCCTTACGAGTCGTGAGGATCTCATAAGTGTAACTTCTCCTTAGGAATCGTAGGGATCCCTAAGTGTGTTGCTCCCTTGTGAGTCATAAGGATCTCACGCAGGTATTTTCTCCTTGTAAGGTCGTGAGGAACTTATAAGTGTCTTTTAACGACATTGCGCCCTTTCGGGTTTTCACAAGCTTTCCGGTAGCCCTGCTGTTTTTACTCACGGAGCCCTTTCGGGTTTTCATCCGTGCCCATCTCCCTTATGGACGTACCGCTTTTTTTTTGCGTTAGACTTAGGATGCTGCGGTCCATAGTAGTTTATAGACGTCTCGGTCAGGTGTAGTATTTTTTCAAGAAACGGCCGTTTATTGGCCTGAAGGGTCTTTCACCATGCATATCCATGAGCAAGTAAGCCCCACCCTGGTAGACTTTGTCTATGATGTACGGGCCGTCATAGTTCGGCTCGAATTTCCCCCGTTTGGCACAATTGGGGATCATAGGTCTCTTGACCACTAGCACGAGTTCGCCTTGGCAGAATGTTCTCGGCCTAGTCAATCTCTCGTATGAGTGCGTCATTTTTGCTTTGTAAGCTTCCAAGTTTTGATGCGTCATGAGCCGGGTTTCATCGAAGGCATCAAGTTCCTCAAGCCAAAGATGAGCATTCTTTTCGTCCGTTAGCTCGTAATGAACTGCCACTCGTAAGGAGGGTAGCTCTATCTCTAAGGGGAGCACTGCTTTTGGGCTGAATACCAATGCATACAGCGTTGTGTTTGTTCTCATTTTGAACGTAGTTTGATACGCCCAGAGTGCTTCATGCAGTCTCTCGTGCTAGTCTTTTTTATTTTTAGACACCGTCTTCTTTATGATCTTTATCAAGGTTTTGTTGAAAGCCTCAGCTAGACCGTTAGCTCGGGGATTATAGACCGAAGAGTATCTCCAGTCTATATTATGTTGCTGCGCGAAGCGGCTGATTTTGTGACTTCTGTAGGCTAGCCCATTATCGGAGATAATCCGTCGAGGAGTGCCGAACCGATATATGACGTGTTTCTTGAAGAAATGGAGGACATTCTCCGTCTTCACTTCTCTTAGTGGTACTACTTCTGCCCACTTGGAGAAGTAATCCGTTGTCGCCAGTATGAAACGATGTCCTCTGGACGATGGCTGGTTCTATGGGCCCGATTATGTCGGTTCCCCACATTTCGAATGGCCAGCTAGCCACCGTTGGATATAGCGGGTTTGGATGTTGGTGGATAAAGTCTCCATGAATCTGGCACGAGTGGCACTGCTTCGCGTATTCGAGGCAGTCTTGGATCATTGTGGGCCAATAGTAGCCCATCCTTTTGATCTTCAGTTTCATCTTCGGCCTGGCTTGGTGAGAACCGCAGAGTCCGTCGTGAGTTTTTTGGACGACTCTCCTTGCTTCTTTAGGTCCCAGGCATTTTAGCCATAGAGAATCAAATGATCTCTTATATAGAGTGTCATTGACGAAGGCGAAGGATAGAGCTCGTTTCATGAGCTGATGTCTTGAGGACGCATCTTCAAGTGTTTGACGGGATTTGAAGTAGTCTATAAAGACTTCTCTCCAATCCTTGTCCTTTTCCTAGTCCTCTATCTGTAAGGCCTCTTGCTTGGTCGCTTCCTTTTATTCAAACGACTCCGGAGATATTTTTTCCGGTGCGAGAACCCGACGGCTTTGCACAACGATCCTTACGTCATCGAGGTTCTCGTCGGCCAGTTCCTTAGCGAGCTTGGCTAATGCATCCGCCTTGCTATTTTCCATGCACGGTATGCTTTCCAGGGCGTAGGCAGGGATTTGAATAAGCAATTGTTTCACTCTCTTGCCATACTTTACCAACTCTGGTTTACATGTTTGATAGTCGCCATTTACTTGACTAACAACCAGCTGGGAGTCTCCGTATATGAGGAGGTTCTCGATTCCCATGTCGACAGCGATCTCAAGATCTGCTATCAAAGCTTCATATTCGGCCTCATTGTTTGTCCTTGGCTCTGTTAAGGAGAAGGCAAAGCACATTATCCCTCCTTGTGGAGTTACGAAGATAAGGCCTACCCCAGATTTGATTATGGGGGTGCTGTGCTTTTGCTTCTTCATGGAAGATGCCCCGTTGAAGTAGAGTTCCCATCGGGTATCACTCTCTCCTTTCTCTCCGTCGATCGTATTAAACGTGTGCTCGTCTGGTAATTCGCAATTTAAGGGTGAATCGGCAGGTATCGGATGCTCAGCGAGGAAGTCGGCAATGACTTGACCCTTCACTGCCTTGAGAGGTCGGTATGTTATCGAGAACTCCATCAAGAGAAGGGCCCATTTAGCGAGCCGTCCTGTTAGTATGGCTCTTGACATCAAATATTTGAGAGGATCCACTTTTGATATTAGGTGGACCTCATGCGCCAAAGCATAATGCCAGAGCTTCATTATTGCGAAGATTAACACCAGGCAGTGTTTTTCAATGGGGGAGTAGTTGTTTTCTGCCCCCAGGAGAACTCGACTCAAATAGTAGAGGGCTCTCTCCTTCCCTTGGTCGTTCTCCTATGCCCATAGCGTGCCTAAAGAACCTTCAAGGGCTGTTGTTTACAGGATGAGAGGTTTTCTCTTGACCAGAGCGGTCAGTACTGGCGGATTCTGCAGGTATTGCTTGATTTTGTCCAGTGCGCTTTGACATTTGCGATCCTAGATGAAAGGAGTCCCCTTCTTCATTAGATAACTGTAGAGGCAGCACTTGCCAGAGAGATTGGCTATGAATCGTCGGATATATGCGAGCTTTCCTTGGAGAGATTGCAATTGGTTGAGAGTTCTTGGCGAAGGTATTTCCATAATCTCCTTGATCTTCGATGGATCTATTTCGATGCCTCGATGTCGTATGATGAACCCTAGAAATTTTCCTGAGGAAACCCCGAACGCGTATTTGAGAGGGTTTATCTTTAGGTTGTATTTCCGAAGACGTTGGAATACTACCTTCAGATGCTCCCAATGCTCCTCGTGTGATTTGCTTTTTACCACGAGGTCGTCAATATAGCATTCGACGATTTCATGTATGAGGTCATCGAAAATCTTTGTTATGGCCCTCTGATAGGTAGCGCCGGCGTTCTTCAGACCAAAGGGCATCACTTTATAGCAGAATATGCCCAGAGGAGTCTGGAAAGCGGTATGCTTCCGGTCCTCGGGATGCATCTTTATTTGATTGTACCCTAATGATCCGTCCATGAAGGAGAAGACTTCGTGAGTGGACGTGTTGTCTATCATCAGCTCGGTAACCGGTACAGGGAAATCATCCTTCGGGCAAGCTTTGTTGAGATCCCGAAAGTCCACGCATATGCGCACCATCCCATTTTTCTTCATCACTGGGACGATGTTGGCAATCCAGTCAAGTTACTGAACCTCTTGGATGAAGCCGGAGTCGATGAGCTTCTTGACCTCGGCGTTGATGCTCATTTCAAGTTCGAGCCGGATTCTTTTCGGCACTTGTTTGACTGGCTTGATATCTGGAGATATTGCCAATTTGTGGACGGCTTTTTCTGGATCTAATCGTAGCATCTCGGAATAGTTCCATGCGAAGCAATCTTTATACTGCATGAGTACGTCTTTGAGCATAGCCACCTTTTTCTTCAGACAACAGCTTACTGACGAACGTCGGCCGTAGGTCGTTTGCCGTCCCTAAGTCGATTTTTCTGAGGTTATCTGTAGTAGTATGTATCCCATCTTCCAGCTCTTTTTGTGCCGGTGGAAATTCTGAGATCAACTCATCTTCATCCTTATTTTTGAAGCACGAGGAGAGGTCATCCATGTCCTCGGGCACTCCTTCTTCCGACAGCGTTATCACGTGGCAGGTACGAGATCGTTTCCAAGGCCGATGTTGATCCGGTTCTACTCTTTCCATATACGTGACTTTCGGTACATGCTTTTGTGGTGGGGTTACCCTCCAACTGCTGGATAGAGAAAACCTGCCTTGCTGATACTGGTCTTCTGCCCAGTCTTTGAATGTAAAGCAATCTTTGAGAGGATGTCCTATCGCTCTATGACAGGAGCAATAATCTGGGTGATGAACCTCGTTTTCTTGATCGGGGTGTTTGGACTCCGGGAGCGTAATCATTTGATGTTTTATGACAAGATCGAATATCTTCCTTGTCTTGGCTTGGGGAAAAGAACATGCTCGACCCATCTTCTTTATAAGAGACGAATTCCGGCTGCTTAATTCTCGATCGCGTGGCTTCTAGGACCCGCTTTGCCGCTGTCGAATGTTTTTTCCGTTCTTTAGCTTGTTTTTACCTCTGCGTCGGGTCTTTTGTATGACGGGCTGGCGACAAAGAGCATCGTCATTCTCCGTAGCCTACTGAAGGAGGTGCTGCGTCCTGGCTTTCTCGTAAATGGCCATTTCGCGGCTATGGTCATCCCAGACCTTTTGACCCACTTCCCTTATTAGCTTGTCCATCTGTTCTTCGAACGACGGACTTGGCACTTTCATGGCGGGACCTCGTTTTGGTTTAGGGTTAGCGTCTTCTAACAGAGCATCTCCTTCTTCATCAAAGTCATGTATAACGTAGCAGCCATGTAATCGTTCCCGTTTCTTAGATTGAACATATCCAAACCCGATCGTTTCCATTCTCCCGTTGAGCAATCTCCGTTGAGTTCCGGGGACGTTCCAGATTCTGTTGTAGAACTGAGCTTGTCGAGCAGTCTGTTTGAAGGGGACACCCTGGCGCCTCAACATTCTTTTTAATCTTTCTGTGTAGTATCTGGGCAGACGAATGGGCTGAAGCCTGTCAAGCGTAGAATCGGCACCATGCCAGATTTCTTTCTCCACTTTATTCTCCGCGGATCGATAAAAGAGGATCGTCTTTTCATCTTTCCACCTGGGAGGGACGTAGAATTTCTGCAGCTCTTGTACACTATAGGTATCAAGTGTGTCGAGTTCTTTGTAATGCTTTCTCGAGACCAGGGTGATTTGCAAACTCTGATCATCTCCGGTAAAGGTCTGCATCGATGGGCGGGCCAAGAACACTGCGTTGACCTCGTTTTCAGAGTCACTGCCAAAGCCAAAATAGGGGTAGACGGTCCCGGCTTGTTGCATTGTGGCGGACCCAAATAGACTATCTCTTCTTCCTCCTCGGTATCGCTCCCGAAGACTGGAATAGTGGTGATAGATTTTTGCTTATTTTCTGGCTTATGGCATCTTTCCGTGTCTTCAAAGTCTGGCAGAAAGTACTTTGCGTCATCGTATTTGTGGACTTCATTTACGGAGAATGGGTTTAGCTCCCCCGTTACGGTGTACTCAAGACCATCCTTGAAATACTTCATACACTGATGTTGTGTAGAAAGGATGATGTTGTACTCGTGTAACCAAGGCCTGCCGAGCAAAGCGTTGTAGCAAGTCTTAGCGTTAATGATGTGGAACTTGATATCAGTGACGAGCAACCCAAAGCGTAACGTCAGTATCACAGACCCGAGCGTCCGTGATGACTGGGAGTCGAACCCGGAGATAGTGATTTTATCCCGAGCGAGGTGTTGAATGTTCATGCAGATTTCTTTTAGCACCCTTGCATTTAGGAGGTTGACAGAAGACCCGTTGTCAATTAGGATCTTCCCTATCTTGATGTCATGGCAATACCCGGAGACATAGAGGGGACGGTTATGCTAACACGTCTCGATGAGGAGGTCCTCATCGCTGAAGGTGATGTCGGCTGTGTGCACTTCTTCCAGCCCGTCCTTCATCTTTTCTTCGGCAAGGAAAGCTTGAAACTGCTCGGTCTCTTAAAGTGCCTTGATCAAAGAATCTCTCGCCTCTTTAGATAGCAGAAGGGTATCGAGAATGTTCAGTTGCGAGGGTATCTTTCTCAGGTGTGCCAGAACATTGTAATCCACCTTGCTTTTCTTGGGCGAGTCCTTGGTTGCCAGCTCTTTGATGACTCGGTCATTAAGGGCGATATCTTCAGGGAATTTTTCTTTCCCTTTATCTTTTTTGTTCGATCCCTTGTTTGTGGGTCCGAGATTCTTTTCGAGTAACGTGTGATTGCGCAGCTGAATGTTCTCGCAGGTCTTCGTCTCTTCTGCTTCATAGATAAATTCCTTGAAGAGAGAGCCGAGGGCTATTTCCTTGTCAGAATCGCTTATGAAGGTGAGAACTTGCGATATCCCGAAATCGACCATGTCACAGTTACCGACAGTTCTTTTGTGCTAATCTGTCGCATTTTTTCGCTATCGACGAGCTTCACGCTTCATCCTCTTGAAATGTTGTCGGTGGGCGACATATCCCTGCCACCAGTTTTTAAAGGCATTGCACTCTTCAGTAGAGTGCGCAATCCTCTGATGGTATAAGCAGTAATTTAGATGTACATCCTCTTCGTCAAGATGTATCCCACCAGGAGTGTTTCCTTCGGAGGGTGGCAGCTTCATTCCTATTGACATGGCTTTGGTGAACCGTTTCCTTATCTTAAGTTTGCTTTTGTTTGCGGCTGATGTGCTTTGATCTGGTGGGAGTGTTTTAACCCTTTCGTCCAGCCGCCGGCGTTTGGCTTTTTCGAATATGGCCATTTCGCGCTCCCGATCGGCTTTGCTTTTCTGACGGGTTGCGTTCAGCAGCAGATCGATCATCTCGTCACACGGTTCCAAGGGTTTTGGTTCGGGATTTGCCCCCAATTTCTCTGCATCAGGAGTTTCTTCACCATCTATTGACGAGTGAGAGATCACGTGGCAGCTTGCCATATAATCCTCAGGTTCATCTGATGAGTCATCTCCCTCATCTTTATTTCCATCTCTGTTTTCAAGGATGTGGTTGAGAAACTCTTGGAGTGTGACCGGGGTTCGCACCTTCTGGTTGTATTCCTCCAGCGCGTCAATGAGTTTTTGCAGGTCCGTGCTTTTGTCATCAGGCTTCACGGGCTTTTTGGTCTTCTTCTTCTTCTTTGAAGATTTTGACAACTGGGCATGGGCGTTTTGACCATCGCTACTAATTCTTGGCGTTGGGCGCGCATTCAACATTCCCTCAATGACTTCGGGCTCCAGTGGACTTTTCCACCTGATCGCCGGGCATATTTGAAGATCCTTCAGCATTCTTTTTGTTTTGGCTGAAAGAGCGACCTCCCATGGATCTTCTTCTATAAATGAGCATGATGCCCCCGGTGTGTCTACCCTTTTAGGAGCGTGCGGCTGGGGCGGGCTTACTTTTCAATTCTCGGACAGTGCGAATTTGCGATGTTGGTATTGGTCCTCAATCCAGCCTTTAAAGACGAAGCAATCTTTGATTGGATGGCCTACTACTCGGTGGTAGGAGCAGTAATTGGGATTGTTGACATCACCTGGCTGCAATGGGCGTCTTGGATCTGGTAGAGTGATGAGCCTGGTGCGTACCGCCAGTTCGAACAGTCTCCTTGTTTTATCCCGAGGGAATGAGTAAGGACGCTTTAACTTTTCGTTGATAAATTGCTGTCTGTCGTTTTGGCGATCAGCTGGTTTTGGACCACTCGGCTGTTGCTGAACATTGGCGACAAAGGTCGCTTTCCCTTTCCTATTTTCATTTCGGAGCTCCATTTTTGAAGAGGACGGCCTGTGGCCCATCTGGTCCATCTGGGCTAGCTTGTCTATCAGGGCCTGGAAGGTGGTCGGCTTAAAGAACATCATGAATTGTGATATGGTCGCCTGCGGATCGAGGGTACCCACGAACATGCCTACTGCAGGAGCTTATTCGATGCGTTGTTCGCATTTTGACCATAGGTTCCGCCACCGGATTGCATACTGCACCCATGTCTCTCCCGGCTTCACCCTGGCATTGATCAACGCCGTGCTTGGGGTGCGCTCGCTAGCGCTCGCGAAACGCTGTGTAAACAGTAACTCCATTTCTGCAAATGTCTTAATGGAATCGTTCGGGAGCTCGGAATACCATTCAAACGCTGTCTCTGACAAGCTGCCAACAAACTGGCGAAGCAGCAGTTTTTCGTCACTGTCACGACCCGAAAGAGCACGCGACTGGCCCTTGAACCATATGAAGTCTATAGGGCTCCATCTGATCCAAGTAAGCCAAAAGCCCAGAAATCTAAAACCATTTTAAGAATAAGTAAAGAAAACTGGTTTAAAGAAGTGAAGAAATACAGGTTTGAAATCAAGGTTTTTAAATAACTAAGCCGAAGGTACGTTTTGAAAACAATAAAGTCTTTTCTAAAAATTTCGGCAGAGTTTCTTTTGTAAAACTGGCCCCGAATGGGGTAAAACAAGAATAACGATATATATGCAATGATAAAGGCATCCCCAAGCGGGAGCTAGCTCTTCGTCAATCGACGGTCACAACCACACAATGATATAATAATATACAACGCCAAGTGGCGAGGATCAAATCCAAAAGAAAGCTCAAAAGCAACAGTAAAACCACAATACTACTAAGCGCGACTCTAGGTCGAATAATACAACACTGTCTCTAAGTCTGAAAGAATATACAAGATTTGGTTGATGGACAATTTCTAGATACAATGAAATAAATAAATACAATGGTGATTCTTGATACGAAAGAATCTACCCACCAAAGCAATTCACCCGCAAGAAGGAAGTGTGCCAGAAATGCCGCAATAGAACCTGTACGGCAGAACCTGCAAGAACTGTGGCACAACGGGGGTGAGTTGCCAACTCGTGAATAGAAACATCTACAAGCAGAAACCGAATGCAAGACATAAACCTAAGTCAACGATCAATAATATAGTCCACAAGAGTACATCTGAGTGTAATAAGGTGGCAAGGTAACATCTAATCATGTATGTAGTGCCAGGTACTCAGGTAATAACATGTCATCAATATAAGGTATGTCTGCATGAAGTAACCATGATGAAATATCAATGATATCAATACACGTATATTAGCGTCCCATACCACTAATATTGGTGTAAGGGTATATATAACAGCGCCCTCATACCATGTTATATATACAAATAAGGTATGATCAATGTAAAACCAGTCTGTATATGATCCAAGTCTGTATGTAACCCATGTCTGTATGTATGTGGAACCCGTCCACTCGTCACCACTGACGATAAGCATCAAGTATGCAAGTATGAGGATATAAACAATGTCACGGAAAAACATCATGAAAGCCCGTGCCTAGCATCGACACGTAAATCCTCATCCATATGGGGCTCCGTCTGCGGTATCGGCCCTCGGCCCCCGGCAGTACGAGTCAACCCATGTCCATCTCTGGGCTCCGTCTGCGGTATCGGCCCGTCGGCCCCGGCAGTACGCTCATCTCTCGGCTCCTGGCGGTATTCCCCGGATATCCGCCGAGCTCAAATACAATCACCGGTAGGTACTTGCCCGCCTCCAGGCTCAATCGGCATAACCCATCGATCATCTCGCCGAGGGGAACCATACCGGTCCCACCACGAACCCGCAAACGGTACATCACCTCCTCGAATCGGGTTTCAAGCACACGTCTCAGCACCGAGAAAACGCGTGGTGGACGCACCGAAATATCATATCACGAGGTACCGGGTTTTCATAAAAGTGCCTCTTTTCTTAAATAACCCCACGGTCCTCAAAAACCAGAAATCACATGAAAATCCAACATCAGGAAGTAAATCCAATGCGATGTGCTATGCAGTCAATCCATGATGTATGCGACATGTAAAGAACAGTAATCATATCGGAAATCATGCAACATGGAATAGTAACGTGCATATGTCGAAGGAAGAATCATCTCATGAATGCAATAGTACTACAGTGTAGTGGCATGGCAATTATCGATGATGAAGTGTGTGAGCCGGCAAATAGTGTACGTGGAACATACGCATCATCGATAATGGTGCTGGTGTCCTAACAGCATGATAATAATATAGCAATGAGCATGTGCCAGCAATGCGAATAGCATGAAGATGCAGAAATCTAGTAGTCAACACCACAGAAAAGTATCTACTATGCAACTACATCTAAGTATCAGGTCAATCAGGAGGGGTAGGTGTGGAAACCTCCTAAATCTGAGTCGGTATATATATAAGGATATATAGTCGGTGATCTCGCCTCAATATCATATCATAAGATATCCTCGAGTTATGAGTGCGGATCTATCATCAATATCGGCTCGTACGGTAAATCGTCGTACGGCATCCCCAATAGCTGGGTAGGGGTCAACATCTCACTGTCTCATCACATAACAGATATCACCATCATCAGATCATATAGTCTGGAGTACTACTCTATGTCTAGTACAAAACGGTAACATCAGTAAGTATGCATGCGGGGGTAAACACATATCCCAAGCCTGCAAGAAGCACAAGTCATATCCCACATATGAATCGTATCAAATCACCGATCCCAGGGCACCAAGCCTACATCATCGACTCACCTCCAAAGTCATCACATATCATCAATCACAGTGCAAGTACAAGTGATAAGCAAGGGTGTGTGTATAGGTGTAATTCTATCCTAGGGTTCGCGACTATGAACTGCACTAGTCACTGCTAACCCTATACTATCCATAATACACCTAATATCACAATAACTATATAGTAATCTATCTATGGACTGCGGGGGTGCTATACGCCATCCACCCGACTTCCCCCTGTAGATATAATCTACTCACCTTGCATCATCATTTGCGGACATCACCACGCCTTTGCTTGTCGTCCCGAAGTCTTCGTGGGTACCTACACATCAAATATCGTATATGCGCATTAAAACCAAATCCAAACTAAAACGGCGCATGAAATCCAAAACGATACGATAAGGGGGCCTATAGGTGAGAACCTATGGCACGCCTTCAAAACCACATATAAATCCTCTATATCGTCGTATAAACGCCCAATAGTCGAGGCAAAACACAATCCATAATCTCAGAATCAAAAACACGGAATACGGAAATACGAATCCAAAACAGCAACTTAGGATATATGTCCCAGATTTCACCCTAGATAGGATCTGTCAAAACTAGAAGTACCCTGGGTCAAGAATTGAGGAAATGGGGGCATGCACACAAAACGAGGAATTTCCTCTCAGGTCTGGCCGCAAATTGCGGCCAGAAAGGGGATTTTGGCGACCTCAAGGTGGAGTGGGGAGCTAGGGTTTTGGGTGTTGCCTCTATGGTGCCTGCACATCTCAATTTCCACTCAATATTATTTTAGGGTTCTCGGGGTGTTAGCAGATTCTAATTAATAGTGACAGATTCCAGTTTTTCCCCGATATTGGTTTCAAAAATCCGTATTCTGGTTTAAGCTTCAGATTTTGGGTTCTAATTCAAACACTAGGGTGTTGGTAAGACCTCTACTGAGCTCAATTTCATAATACAACACCAATTTCCCTCAAACCCTAACTAGGTTATCACCAAGTCCATAATATCACACAATATCGATGAAATCTTAACATGGGTTTATAGGAAAGGCTAAAATTAAGCTAATGGTTCAGTAATTACCTCCATTAGCAACTCAAGAAAATTCTTGAGTTGCCCCTAGTGGCCAAAATCCTTGCTTCTTTAGCTCCATGTGTAGATCTAGGGATTTTGCACAATTTTAATGAAAGGAGTTTGGGGTTTTGGGTATGTTTTTGAGATGAAGTGAGGAGTTGAAGAGGGGAGGATGATGGAGGGGAGGCAGCAGCAGCAAGAGGAGAAGGAAGAGGGAAGAAAATGATGGGAGAATGGCTAAGGGTGCTAGTCAAAAGTCCACCTCTCTTTTTCACCTACCCTCATCATTACTTTTTCTCTTTTCTTTTCTTTTTCCTTTTTCTTTTAAAACCCAAACCTTCTCACATCTATAGTAATCCCAAAAGGAAACAATGGCTAGAAAAAGCACAAGTGTAGAAAAAGTGATATGTGCAAGTTTTGCACAAAATTGCCAAAAAACCCTATTAGCGATTTTAATCGCGATTAGCACTAAATTAGTGTCAAACTAATCACAAAAACTTAAAAATGTCAAAATTCACTAATTTACCCTATTTTAGAATTTTCCATAATTTTTCATAATTTTTTCTAACATTTTTCCTATTTATTTGCATTTAATATTAAAATAATCAATAAAATAATATTAAATTATAAAAATTCTCAAAATTAATATTTTATATTTTTTGAAAATGTTACAGTCACCCCCAGTATTACCGCATAAGGCTCTGAATTGAGCAACGTGCTGGTGTGGATTTCCCGTCGTCTTATATACGTGGAATTTAGGGATCGTATATCCTAGCGGGTACTTTATTTGATCGTACCAACCCGGATAGGGTCGTCCAGCCTTAACGATTTGGCCAGCCACTTCGCTCGCTTGATGAGCTCGTATTTATTGAGCTATATAGTCATCCAGGACGGCTTTGGAGATCGTCTCCTCTTTGGCCGTTGATAGAGCCGGAAGAGGGTTCGATGTCTCCCCTCTGTCGTCTTCAAGGATAATCGGAGGGTCTTCAGCTGGAAGATCCGACTGTATCATCATCCCGACCATATCTTGGAATAAAAGCGTCATTCATTTTATGTTGGTCTCTTGTTCCACGGCCTCTCTATCTTTCTTCTCGAGGATTCTGCGGAGGAACTTAGTATCGGTTTCTTGTTCTTGACGTTGTTCCGACGACTTCTCCGGACTTTCTTTTGGCCCAGTGAGTGCGGCCATCTGTGTTAGCATCTCCTGGAGTTTCTGTTGTTGCTCCTGAGCTTTTGTTACCGATCGATGACCCGTGGAGATATGGCTATCCTCTTTCCCGGATGCCATATAAACAGTGTGCACCACCATGCCCCCAGACTTGGGGCGTTTAGATTCAGTGCCTTTGAGCTTTGTCGCAGACACGGGAATTTTCTCCGACCTTCTTCTTTTGTGAGCGTTCGAAGTTAAGGAGGCCGTTGCAGCGGGCACCCAAGTAGGTGACACCTTCTGTGGTACGACAGGGTGGTCCTTCTCCTGCCGAACTTTCATCTTCTTCGGTCGGCGGGAGTAGTCTTGGTTAATCACCGAGGCTTGGACCTGTCGCTAGACCTTGTGAATTTTGGAGGACAGCCGCTGAGGTGGCTGCTCTAGCTTTGCCTTTGTAGCGCTCTCCACGGGAAGATGAGACTTTTTCAGCACGGCAGTTGGCGAATTCCTGCGCACCCTGTTAAGTGGTTAAAAGCTGTTCCCAGTTGGAAAAACAGCATCAACTTTGACCATTGGAGCTGGCGGAGTCAGTCCAGAAGGGGAACTTCCCCCAGCTTTCCTCACTCGGCGCCAGTGGCGACGTCGAGCGTGCCGAGCGAACGGAATCACCTCTACTGTTGGATGAGCTTCTTCATGCCCCTCGCTCTGATGAGGGGCTATTGTCATCGTTTGCCAGTCAAAGACCGACGTCCGCTGAGAGGGGATGGCCAACCTGTCGAAGTCAGACTTTCGAACAGGGGTAGCAGTCTTGGTGACTTCGCCTGGAATAGGAGTTGGAGCGGTCAGTCTTGCGAAGACTGATTCTTTAGCAGGAGAATCCACTTTGACGACTTTATTTACTGGAGCAGGGATGGCTATCCGTTTTGGGATAACCCCTTCAGGTATTGCGGGCTTCTTTACGGGCCCACCTGAGTTTTGGCCCAGTCTGTTGAAAACCGAGGTGCTGTATTTGGGCGACCCGTTGAGAAGGGCCGCAGTAGTTGCGAGCCGATCAATGACCGACTTCTTCAGAGCTTCTTGCAACGACAGTGGGGCGTTGAAGCTCATTGGTGGGAGCATGGTCCCAAAGAACAGCCCAGTGGTGGCTTGCGTCACCTGTTCCACTGGCATCGTAAAAAGGGAGGCCGCTTGAGGCCCATAGGTCGCTCCTCCAGTAATGACGGAGTGGGAGTTGTTGCAGTTGTTGCAATTGAAAGCCATTGATCTTCTGTTTTCTGCATCGAGCAAGACACCAAATCTTAGTACCTCGAATCCAGGGGAAACCATAGCAAACCGCGATTCGTTCACGAAAACGACACACGAAGTGTGGAGTGGAAAGATGAAAAGGTCCCACCGGGCGTGCCAGAATCTGTTCTCCGCCGAATACAGAGACACGACCGCGTAGGTTCGTCTTGCCTGAATTTAGGGGCAGATTCTATTTGGTTTTATCCGTCCACCTCTCCGAAGATGCCAAGTTGATTTATGGCACCATATATCAGAGGTTTAGACGGATGTGGCTGTTGTAGTAGACTTCGTCAGATTCCCCCTCGTTTGAGGGGTTTTGATTGTGGGGACGCTTTTCCCTGCAGGCGCAAGCCCCTGCAGTTAATTACGCTACCGCATCGTGGTAACCACTTTCTCCTTCTCCATATAGTCACTTCATGTCGTGTGTGTTTTTTTTATTTTTGGTTGCCCGTGGATTGTATACGGAGACTAATTTATGTTGTCGCCCGTAGGGCGTGGATTAGTCCAAATCCGTATTTTCTTAGATTTGGGTTTTGGTTGGGTTTAAGGATCGTTAATCTCATTTGAGACTAAGATCAACTTAAACGTTTGTTAAGGATACGTTAGTCTAAGATCAACTTAAAAATTTGTTAAGGATACGTTAGTCTAATTTTAGACCAAGATCTACTTAACAGGATCATTTAAATCCAACAAAAGAGCATTTGGGCTCTATTAGTTTAGTTTAGGGACTTTGCGGTCCATAAGTTTAAGGACATCGTAGTCCATGTGGTTTAAAGTCATCACAGTCTAGAAAGTTTTTGGTTGTCGGACCCATCACCTCTCTGAAGACGTTGAAGGATTACAACGATAAATATCAGAGGAGTGAAGAGATGTAACCTTGAACCAATATTGGTTGGGGGATCTGTAGTCCAATTTGGGACCGAGATCAAAGATTTATGGGTATATGGGCTCAATTAATCTGAATGAGAGATCTGTGGCCAACTTGGGCTCGGCCCACTCAATTAAAATGTTGAACATTTAGCAATATTGAGCATTAGTTTGGGTTCTGACAAAGTTTTGTCTTTTATTGAGTGTTGAGCACTTATTATAGCTCTGGGGCTTTATCATTTAAAGAACGATTTATGTTCTCTCAGCGCACATGTGAGGAGCACGTGGTGCGCTAGGCACTGAGCGCCAGACAATGAGCGTGGAGCGCTTCTGTTAAGTAGCGCACATGTGAGAAGCACGTGGTGCGCTTGGCGCTGTGCGCCAGACTTGGAGCGCTGAGGGCTTCTGTGAAATAGCGCACACGTGAGGAGCACGTGGCGCGTTTGGCTCTGTGCCCCAGACAATGAGCGCGGAGCGCTTCTTTTAAATTTGGAGCACTAAGGCTCTGCAGCACTGTGTGCTAGATTTGGAGCGTTGAAGTACTTCTATGAAATATCGCACACGTGAGGAGCATGTGGCGCGTTTGGCGCTGTGCGCCAGACAATGAGCATGGAGCGCTTCTTTTAAATTTGGAGAGCTAAGGCTCTGCAGCGCTGTGTGCTAGATTTGGAGCGTTGAAGTGCTTCGTTTAATTGGATCGCTAGGGCTCTTTTTAGGCAATACTGCTCTCTGAAAATTAAATTCTCTCTTATAAGAGACTTTGTCTCATGGATCTAAGAACAAAGTTCTTATTTTATAGGAGATGTTCCAATCTCTTATGTTCTTGATGAAAGGCTTTGCCTTTATGGATCTGTGATTCTAAGAGAATTGAATTATTCTCCCCCCTTTTTATAATGAGATGTTATGATCTCTTTTGTGAAAGACAATTTTTCTTAAAGATCTATGATCTAGTATAAGAACTAAGTTTTTTTTCTGATGAGATTTTTTCTCTCTGTTTTTACCTTGAAGAAAAGTTCTTCTGCCGAGAGCTTGCTCTTCTTTCTCAAAGTTTGTGTGTGTGTGGGGGGGGGGGGGTTGCTCTCTATGAGACTTGAAGTCTTGGGGCATTTATATAGGGTAGGCTGATTTGTTGAATCCGTTAAGGAGATCTTTTCTCTAATTGATTTGGGGATGTTTCCCCTGTTGGATCTTTGATCCTAGAGCTTCTGTTTTACAGAAGGCAATTTTCTTGTTTTTAAACAAGATTTGGAAATCTTTTCCCATACAGAATTTACTCTGTATTTTGGTGATTTTTAATCACCATTGGATCATTGATCCAACGGTGCTCTGCTTTTCAGCACATAATCTTTCCTGTTTGGAAAGATTCTGAGGAATGTTTCCTTAACATAATTTTATTCTGGTCAATTGATGATTTTTAATCATGTTCGTTGGATTTTTGATCCAAAGGCCGAGAACAGTTTGTTCTATCGCTAGCGCTTACGTGCTTTGCACGTGGTGCACTGCTTAGAGTGCAGCGCTTTTAGCACCAGCGCTTACGTGCTTTCCACGTGGTGCGCTGCATATAGTGCAGCGCTCTTAGCGCTAGTGCTCATGTGCTTTGCATGTGAGCGCTGCCTCAGAGTCTTTGACTCTTAGCGCTGCTTCATATCAAATTTCAAAATTTGAATAGAGCTTTATTCTGATTGGGAAAACAATACCCAGACGAACGTTAAACTCGATTCATCAAAATCCCACAATTTCCTGACAGCTCAACACTTGAGTACAGTTCAATAATACCCAGAATATGCCACAATACCTATGCACCAGCCGTAGAAGGGCAAACCCAAGCGTCACTCATATCGCCACAGAACTACGACAAACCCTATGGTTTAACCGCGGTTTCGCGATCCAAAAAGTCGAGTTAGGGTTTCATTCTTCTAGAGGGTTCATAAACTTACTTGCATGTTTTTCCGAATACGATAAACTTGGAAAAATGGGTTTTTGACATTTAATCGAACTTTTCAACTTCGCCTAGACAACATGCGAATAACCTGAAACAATATTAAAACTACGAATACGAAACATTCCGAATTGCTTATAGTGTAAGATTACATCACATGCAAAATTAGCAAAAACAAACAACACTTGAAACATCAAAACCAAGTCACTGGAACACACAAAAATTTTCGGCGGGGGGGGGGAGGGGGCGAGCTCGGATTTGGCCGAGATCATGGGGTAGGTGGCCGGCCAAAATTGCATAAAACCCCCTGAAATTTTGACTGTGTTCATGATAGATCTCATACATCACTCTGTACTTGTTTTAAATTTTTTTTGACAATTATTTAAAATCGACAGAAACTTCAATTTTCCGTTTCAAGTTTCGGAGTATTTCGGTTTCGTAATCTTAACAAAATCCGTATAAATTTCTAGCATGGCTTTGATACCACTGCAGGGTTCCCTAGTACGATGGCAAGGTTTCGGGAGGCATCGTCCATGCCAAATTAAAATTTTGCCGTTCCAGCTAACCCTAACCCTAGAATCGTATACTAGAAATCGACGGAAAAGTAAATGCAAACACTTTGCAAGTCTAGTGAGCAAGGAATACAACCTTTGTAAACCGGTCCTTCACTTCAATAGCTCCATGTAGTAGTCCCTTCGCTGCGATCGTGAACTTTGGACTCTAGAGAGGCTCTCATAAAGAAACGAACATGATTGCTTCGAAGTCTTTGAGGCCGAAGATGATCTACGTCGAGGAGACACTAACGCAAGCTATCTCTTCACCAATTACGGAATTAGTGAAGCAAACACCCTATACTAAATGGCAAGTAGTAGAGGATGATGAAGTAAGAAGTGGGCTCACTTTAGTTTAATTTTTCTCACATATTTTTCATCACATGAAAAATTAAGAGAGCAAAATCAATGGAGAAGAAGAAGCTCAAAGCTCAAGTGAGAATGAATTGTTATGGAGGTTAGAAATGTAACCAAGGGTTAAGCATGTCATGCTTAACTCATGTAGAGAATAAACCATAGGCTAGGGTTAGGGTTAGGTTAACAAATATCTTGATAAATATCTAAAGAGTGGATCAAGTCAACCATGATAAAATATCATAACTTTAATCCACAATTTAGAACTAATTAAGATAATTAACCTAAACGTAAACCTAGCCATGGTGTTAATCTCATAAACCCCAGTTGCATTTATAATCTTGCATGTTACAATATTACATATCACATATATAATATATTGCAACAAAAGAAAATAATACAATTAACATATATCACATATATATCAATGTATCATCAAGTGAGAAAAAGTAATCTTAAGTGAGCCAATATTAGTTAATGTAATGTAATATATCAAATATATAATTATACATTAAATTATTAAATCAACACTTGATTTAATAATCCGTTTATATCACATATAACCGACTAATATCAAATGTAACATCTTATCGAATCAACACTTGATCCGATAACTCGGTTATATCACATATAACCAATCATATCACACATCGCGAGAATAGAATGCGGTATCACACATCGCATTAATCTCGGTCCCGCACATATCACATATGTGCTCCTACTCCGTTTCGCTTGAGCCAGGAAACCTCTGTGTAGGACTCTAAAGACTCGTCAATACGCCGGCAGTAGGTGATGATCATATCAAACACTCACAAGCCGCAAGCGGTCTGCTAAACGTAACGGCCACCCGGGTATTGAGCGATCAGAAGATCAACAAGCAAGCATGCTCATACTTCTGCGAATCCAATCAGTAACACTACTGTACAGTCCGGTCTCTTCATTTGATATGTCGCATATCTCGTCTAGGGGTGGTAAATGTCAGACCCCAGTAACTCGATAAGTCGTGCCGATATGAGGCTCATAACGGTTTGAGAAACTACTGGTAACACTTACCAGTAAATCTCTGAAGCAGCCCTGGCCAGGGACTTCCTGTTATAGCCAATCGAGCACAACGCAACATCAACTCCCAATACCGGGAGAGACGAATCCCCTCCTATCGCTCATTGCCTCCATGTGACTCGGGACTGTACCCAAAAACCCCCATTTTGCACGTCCTCTTGAACGTGGTAAGGTGGAAATCAAAGTACAGTGGGAATCACACAAGACTCTATGACGATCTCGTGTCGACAGACTAACCTGTACCGGTGTCACTAGAGAACTGCCATCTGACGTGAGGTATAATACCATCTGGGAGTTCTCGGCGAGTCCGTCCAGTGTACCCAGTCTCCATTGAGCACCCGTATACCATCTCTGATGTCAAACACCAATGGATATGGGATCATCCATCACCCATCTACATGGGTCGAGAAGCTATACGCTAGTCTACTCTAGTATATCGATGCCCCGTCTCGATATACCCATGACTAGGGATATTAAAAGATGTACTTACCGACTACCGTTGTCCCACTAGTATGATCCGCATCATAATCCAAGTAGTCAAGTACACATCTTAAGGGCTTTACCAACATGTAACAGAGAGACAATCAGTGTACATGTTAAGATAAAGAGTAACCAGATAACATACTATCATGTCGAGCAAGAAAGTCCTCCCTATATATGTCCAAGCCTCCACTACTATATACATCTCATGTATAGTAATGGCCTCTAGGGCATACATATAACTAACAATATCTTATACCAAACCAGAAATTACTTCTAAACTTGCTGTAATAAGCAAATATTAAACCAATCCTGGAAAAACAAAGGAAAGCAGTTATGAACATAAGAGGATGTTCTCGGTATATGGTAACGGCAGTCTCCTTTTAGAAGGCAGTTACCGGTTCTAGCTTCCAAGATGACCTGGATGACAGAGAAGTAGCCAAAGTTTGAGTTTACCCGCTTCTAAGAAGCAGTATATTGGATAAGGTTTCAATAGAAATACTGAGGTAAACATGGTGCAAGTTACTGGTTATGACTCAACAGAGGATATACCCGAAGAGTTTGTTGGATAAAGTTGTTCATTTATGAACTTGGTCCCATTAAGTATCCAAACAAATTCTTTAGGCGGAGTATCACTTAGTTCAGGAGGTTGTTGATCTCCGCGAAGTTGAGACATAGAGAGAGGAAGTTGGAATATTGTAGCAGATCCACTCACAGAGGCTATTTCTTGAATGAACACGGATGTTTCACAAACACGCTTTGCGAAACTGATTAGTAGAGAAATTGGGTATTTGGTAGCACACGGGATGTAGGTATGCGATACCACAATAATTAGCCTTATGTGCAAGTGGAAGATTGTTGGATATAGTGCCCTCAAGGCAATTATTGTAATTGCAGGTAGACGATTATGATAATTGAGGGAGAACCTATACAGGTAGAATGGTCTTACTCGAAATGATAGTATGCTATCTGGTTTATCTTTATCATTGATGTGTATACGTTTTACTTGTTATTACGTGTCGCTAATACATAATGATGAAGCCTGTAGGATTCTTACTTAACTACCAGCATTATGATGGTGATCATATACGTGAGAGCTGGGTAGTCCACGAGCACATCCTTAAATGTCCCCAATCGTGAGAGTATCGAGACTGTGCATCGATATTCCGGAGTAGACTATTATATACGTTTTGAGACCCCAAAAAGGGGTGGTGGCCGGTCTCACAAACCATTAGTGTTTGTCACTTAAGATGGTGCTCACTGGAAGTGAGTACACCGGACGGACTCGCCGAGAATTTATAAATGGTATTATATCTATCGTTAGATATAAGTTCTTTAGTGGCATGAGTACATGTTAGTCTTTTGACCCGAGATCATCATTTGTCTCGTGTGAGTTCCCACTGTGCTTAAATTACTACCCTACCATGACTCAAAGGAGTTGTGCAAACAGATTTTAATTGGGCACAGTCCTGAGTCATATGGAGACAGTGAGTGATTGCTAGGAATTCGTCTATCCTGGTATTAGGAGTCGATATCGCGCTGTGTTCGGTTGGCCATCACCATAAAACCGTGGCCACGGTGGATGAGATTTACTGATATGAGTTCAGTAGTTTCTCGGTTGGTGATGAGCTTGACTCCGGCATGACTTATCAGGTTATTAGGGTCTGACGTTATCCACCTCCTAGACCCGGTATGCGATACTCTTAGACGGAGAGACCGGACTGTACGGAGATTATCACATTCAGGCTCAGTAGGGTACAGACGGACTTGATTATCGACCTCCATTTCGGCATATACCTAGGTAGCCGTTATGTACAACTAGTGCTCTTGACGTGCTTGTACTTATGGATTTATCCAGTAATTCACTGCCAGCATATTGTCGAGTTTTTATAGTCCCACATAGAGGGTTTTCCCGATTCAGGCGATATGATGTATATGACGTATGTTGGTACATACAAGGGTCCGATTAAATACGTGTACGGCTACACGGACTTTAATTGGATGGTTAATAATACTAGCCGGTTTAGGATTAAATCTGATTATTAAATCAAGTTTTGATTTAATAATTTATATATATATATATATATTCTAGTATTGTTGTTCACAATTCATTTTCTCTGTGTTGGCTATTTGTATTTTTATACGGATACGTGTATATGTATTTCAATACGTATACCTGGAAGTATTCCGTTTTTATACGGAAATACTTCTAGAAGAAGAACACCTCATTTATTGATTTTCTTTTTAAAAAAATCAAATATGAGGTGGAGGGTGAGGTGGCATTTGTGTATGGTTGAGGACATGTAGAGAGGCATAGCTTCATTTGTTTATGGATAAAATGGTGAGATATTTTTATTTGACGGTAGTAAAATATATGAAGCCTTTCTTTCTCTTTCATCCAAGACTTAGCATAATTTTTGTTATAGCTAGCTTCTTCACTTCCTCCTCCTTCACAGCTTTCTTGAGTTTTGGTATTTGAGAGAAAATGATAGTGGAAAATTCCTATATCCCTACTCTTTATTGCTAGCGAGCTTGGAGCTTCGGTTGCTTCACTAGATGAAGCTGGAATTTGGATCGGTTCTCTCAGGTGGATCATCTTCGGTAAGGATGATCGTCTCTCAAGTTTGTTCCCGATGGCATTCGAAGAGTTTGGAGTGGTCTTCCACGATTGGGTGAATACGCATCAAAGGTAGTAATCGCTAAACCTTGCATGCTTGTATTCTAATTTAGTGTTTGGAACGATCGTTAGGGATTAGTTTCCAGTGTTCTCTTGTAAATTTTTCGTTCTTCAGTTCCACATCGACCACGGTTACCGCGGAGAGGGCATTTGGAACTTTTAGATCTCTAGTTATTTTCTTGATACAACTATCTTGTTCCATATTGTGTCTGTATCATCTTTAGACTGCCAATCCGTCTCTTAAACTATACGATCTATAAAACTTTTTTGGTTATCTTCTTTCATTTGACACCACTTAATTTTAGGCTCTACCTTAAGTCTAATCTTCCTAAGTGCTCTTCTAAATCAAATATCTAGAACTAAAAGTCTATGTTGAGTGGTTACACTCTTATTTGGCACTGTCTTGCAATCGATACAACAATCTCTATCTATCTTTCTAGTCTGAAAAAAATTTATTTGACCTGCACTCAATCTACTACTAAAAATGATAAGGTGAGACTCACTTTTTCTAAACCAAGTGCTTGTTAAGATCAAGTCATAAGATAAGACAAAATCTAGAATTGAGTTATCCGTTTCATTTTTCTGTCCAAAATCAAAACCTCGACATCTAAGCAAAATAGGTAATAGAGAGTTAGATACTTGAAAAACTATATAAATATAGACAATTTGATAAAAAGTTAAATATTTTTTCTTCTACACATTTCTTATGTATAAAGAACAAAAATTAATAAAATACTTCAACAAATTGTAAATAATGTTTACTAACCATTTTGTACAAAATAAATAAACTCTTGTTCGTCATTGCAACTAAAAATGGATGGATATCAATGGAAATGTGTTTTTTGAAAGAAGCCTAAAGTTTTCAAGGGGGTACATGTAAATATATACATAAGATCACAAGTGTGTATACCCCCCTCACCTCCCCACTCCCCGAAAAAAAAGAAAAAAAGAAAAAAAACCAAATTTTGAAGCAACATAGTATAGATGACAACCCATATGGTTTTTAGCATGTGTTATCTCTGTTTTAGAGTTGCCATTTGCATCATATCTGACATCTAGCTTGTTTTATTGCAGGAATTGGTGCGGAATTAGTGCGAGAAATGGTCGAGAAAAGGAAAGGACATTAAATACGAGAAGACGGATAATCGAAACAGATACAAAGCAGTTGCTCTCAAAATAGGGATGAAGTATGAATAAGTGGAGACATGTGAGAATATTGCAATTTTTGATGTTGATTTTCAACCGGAACCTCATTTTCTTATCAGAACAGTCCCTTTTCTATTACACAATCCTAACATCGCGCTAGTTCAAGGCCGATGGACATTTGGTGAACTTCACTACTAAACACAAACAAATAAAACTAGATGCTAATTTGGTTTTTGCAATTGTTCATTCGAAGGATATTTAAAATAATTTGTCATAGTTATAAATCTGTCATATATAACTAATGACATTCTGAAAATAATAGAACGATGCTAATGATATTGTTTTTCATAAAAATAATTCCTAGAATATGATAGAGAATTTTTTCTGTTCCTTTGTTGATGTTGCAGTGAATGCAAATGAGTGCCTAATGACAAGAGTACAGGAGATGTCAATGGATTACCACTTCAAGGGGGAGCAGGAATCAGGCTCATCAACCTTCGCATTCTTTGGTTTCAATGGCGGGTGTTAAGACATGTGAATTAAAATGGTCCTAGAAAACTATAGAGATGTTGGAGATAGTGCCCTCAGAGTCAATTATTGGATCACAGGTACGTGATTGCAATGATTGAGGGGGGACCTATCCCAGTAGGACAGTCTTACTCAAGATGATAGTATGCTATCTGGTTTATCTTTATCATCGTGTACTGCTTTAGGTGACCTTACAGGTCGCTATTACACGTTGATAGATCCCCTAGGATTCTTGCTTGACTGCCAGCAGTATGAGGGTGATCATATACGTGGGAGCTGGGGTATATAAGCACATCCTTAAAAGGTCCCTAGTCGTGGGAGTTTCGAGACAGGGCATCGATACTCCAGAGTAGACTAGTGTATACAGTCGAGACCCCAATGAGGGGCGGTGGCCGGTCTCACAAGCCACTGGTGTTAGTTGGTTCACCTAAGATGTATACAGGTGCTCATTGGGTTATGAGTACACCGTACATGACTCGCCGGGAACATGCTAGTTGGTCTTATACCTGACGTCAGATAGCAGTTCCCTGGTGAAATGTGTACAGGTTAGTTCATCGAATTGAGATCGTCATTTGTCTCATGTGAGTTCCCACTGTGCTTTGATTACTACCCTACCACGCTCAAAGGAGTTGTGAAAACAGGTTTTAGTTGGGTATAGTCCCGAGCCGCATGGAGGCAGTGAGCGGATCTGCAAGGGTTCGTCTCTCCCGGTATTGGGGGTGAGGTCGCGCTGTGTCTAGAAGAGCTATTACACGAAGTCCTTGGCCAAGGCAGGAGATTTACTGCTAGGTATTCCAAGTAGTATCTCAGGGTGTTCTGGGCTACTCTCCGACACGACTTGTACCGCTTTTGGGGGTCTGACTTTTACCAACCCCCTAGGCCCGCCATGCGATGCTTATAGACGAACGGACCGGACTGTATGGATATTGTCACTGACAGGCTCAGTAGGGTGTCAGGATGAGTTCGCTCATCGACGTCCCTTTTGGTCAATACCTGGTAGCCCGTCACGTATAGGCTAATACCTCTGACGTGCTAGTGGTTAAATCCACAGCCAAAGTATTGACGAGTCTTTAGAATCCCTCACAGACCGTTTTCTTAAGTTTCGGGCGAAACGCTATAGAGGCCGTATAGAGATATGGCAGGGTTCGATCAGATACGTGCGGTATTGCACGGATCGTGATCGGACGGATAATACTAGCGGGCTTTGGTTTAAGCCGGATCCTAGTATTGTACAGTATAGATTTTGTCTCTTTGCATTTGTATTCAGTGGGAATACAAATGCGGGTATGTATATACAGTCGCGGAGTTTTCCTGTAATTTATTACGGGATCAGTTTTCTGAAGTTTCCAGTTTGCATTCCGTTTCGGCCAGTTTTTCTTTATTCCTTCACGGCCGGATTCTTCTGATCGAGGGGCTAATTTGCAGTTGTGCAAATTAGTATTTGTGGAGGGGGTCATTTGTAAAAATGGAGGTTTCATGATGGGTATAGCATTGTTAGATTCTTTTTGAGTCAATTCCTTTGCATTTATGAGATGGGCTTTGTGAATTATGTGGGTTGATGTTGGTGTGACTTGTTTCTCATTATCACACATTATTCTATTCTTGCATTATTGATTCCTTTTTTCCCTCCACCATATTCATGGCCGGCCACACACTTGGGGAGATAGGGAGATTCATTCTTGGTAGTGGGAAATTATTCATCTCATTTGATTTTTGGCTTGCTACAAAAATCCCTCACCTCTCTCCAAAGATCATTCTTCTCCTCCTTCAAAGGCAACTTCACCACCCGCTTGAGACAAGTGAACCTACACTTTATCTACAGCATTTCTTGGACACGTCGACTAGCCAACTTCGTGCCCGAGTTGCCTCGGTCCAGAGGTGGGAGCCCGTAAAAGAACCCGGCGATGTGGTGCCCGTTCCGACGAGGAGCCGAAGACCGGAGATTCCGCGAGGAGATCGGAGTGGAGGCCGAAGACCGAAGGACACGGATAGCTAGGTATAGTCTTCTTCCCATTTTCTAGTTTGCTAGGAGTAGGTTAATGGCCCGATCCGGGATTTTAGTGCGCGGTGGTGCCGGTTTCTAGTTTTTAGAAAAGTTTCGTTTACGCATTCCGGCGTCGGATTGACGGCCGGGGCGCCGCCGTGCACTTACACTGGTATCAGAGCCATGCCATTAACCTAGTCTAGCTTGGTCTAACGTGTTTACATTTTCGATCGAACAAAAATCCCAAAACCGCGATTTCAAAGCATCAGTTTTCTGTCGAATTATTTTTGGCTCGAAATTTTTTTCAGTACATTGCAGAATAACATGCAGGGTATTTTAAGAATTCTGTGGAAAAATGGTAGCATGATACTGTAGACCGACCGCGGAACTGCGGCCAAACCCCCCTTCTGGCCGCGGTTCCGCTGCAGTACAGTGTCTTCACTATACCATTTTTACACAGAGCTCTTTAAACTTGGAAATAGGGTTTTTGGAATATTCTGTTTGGGCCCAGATTTTCTTTGAGTGCTACAGTAGTGCTTGGGGCCCACTTGGGTAAATTTGATCGATCGAAAATTTTAAACATGTTAGTTCACAGTGTTTACATTATATCTGCGACCGTGAATGTCATTTGATCGGTAAATCCTGTCTAACTGCTATAGCCCTTTTAGACGGATTTGCGAAAGTGACATTCACGTTGATGTTCTGTGTTGTGCTTTGATGTTGCGGATTGGTCGTGGGGGATAGCCTGGATGCAATGGTAGTACAGTTTTGTTTTATATGTACATTTGTTATTGCGGGGCGAGCGTCCGACATGTGGACTGCCGTCACTGCCTGTTTGTATATTATTCTTTTGGGGCACGACCGGGCTGAGGTCGATGTACCCGTTGTATATATTTTACTTTCTGTACTAGGATTACCCCGCGGGGGGGTGCACGGGTAGCCGGGTTCTAGAGGGCAACGGGCCCGCATCTCATGGCTTTGAGACGGAGGGGGCTTCACTCAAGAATTGGCGGGCTATTCGCCGCACTCGTAGGGGGTACAGGTTGACCCAAGAAGGGGTGCTCAAGTTACCGGATTCTGTGAAGTGCTGGGTGGTCCATTCACGTTGTTGACGGGGGATGCCTCGCTTCAAGTTTTGGCGGGTAACTTGCCGCGTCCGTAGGGGTCTAGGATTTCATTGCACAGGCTATCCACACGACCAGGGGAACGTCGGGTTTCAGTAGCGGCTCTATGAAACCCGGGGATCCCAGATATCTGTATTGTTCTGTGATACTTATTACATTTTTGTGATGTTGCATTTTATCACGCCTTGAGCGAATATTATATATTGATATATATACTAGTAGATGTTGTATATGTTTTGCATCCGCGCTAGTCCAGTCCCCGCTCTGTCATTAGTTAAGTAACCTAACGGGTGATGACGGGACCCAGTGGCGAATGCGGATGACATATACGTACATCATTATTTTCTACATCATTATTTTCGTTCTTTATTGGTGTGATCAATTGATGGGACTGCATTGATTCGGATCAATGCAATCTAAACAAACCTATTCTGATGTTGTTGGAACAATTTTCAAAAAAAGCTGTTATTGCAAGGGCGTTCTCTTTTGTTTTGCACAGTGGTATTCGGTTATGAATATCCAGCACCTCAGTCGACGAGGCAAGGGCCAAGATCCCTTCACCGGGAGTGACCCCTTGGACAGAAGTTTGCTTTAGGGCAATAACTTCACTATAGTCGATTATTTTTGCTTTGCATCGTGGTATTCAGTTGGAATATCCTGCACCTCATTCTACGGGGAAAGAGCCGAGATCCCTTCACCGGGAGTGACCTCTTTAGCAAAGGTTTTCGCCACTATATTTTTAAAAAAGCTATCCGGTTCCTTCAACGATATCAAGTTCATTACGTTAAAGGTTTTATCCAGAAACCATTCGTAGCCCTCCGTCGTTTCATATGGATAGTCAATAAGTATTCAAGCTGTGTTTGTTGGCCAAAGTCAAGGCACAGTGATTGGTAGCTATTGGGTATTCATATGCAGCATAGATAGATGCGTTGGTTTGGGACAGTCGTACTGCCTTATTGGCCAAAGTCAAGGGTAGGTACGGGTGGGTTCAAATCAACCTGGAGAATGATGGGTAGAACTTGACATGTGACTTATGATTTGTTGGCCAAAGTCAAGGTCATAAGAGCATGGGGCAAAAATCACATCGGGAGTTTCTAAAGAAACTGAAACTTGCCAGATATGCGCATACCTTCTGGAGTGTGATAACGTGAGCGGATTCCGTCACGTTATCATGCGATGATAGTTGGATCCCGATTCCCACTGATGAGTTGGTTTACTCCTCGGGTGATCCCGACTAATTCTTCTTTCAGGTTTGGAGGAGAATTTGATGGTACAGTGGGATGTTTCCTGATTAGATAAAGTGATAACCATTCTGATCTAGGTTAGAGTGCACGCTGAGTGTTTCTTTTCTCTCTCTCTTTGGCAGCGACCATGACCCGACCCTTGACTATGACTCAGTGACCAAGTTGACCGAACCTTCTTAAACACTGGCTTTTGGATTGTCAGAGTTGCAAACCTCATTGCCACTCCTAGTTTTACCCTTTTCTCCAGGACACCCCGTATTACTACGAATGTCCACTTCCATTGGATAAAACCATCGTATGGTTATATACGAACTCGAAGGAATTTATTCGAGGATGGTTTCCGGTTCTGGAGAAAACGAATAGGACTATTCAGTTGTCTTTTCCTTTTACCTTCTCTCAGGTTGCGAGTACTCCTTGGTTTAGGAGATAGTACACCTATTACGCAAATTGGATAGTCTTCTTCCAAACCTTAGGCTGGTGCCAAACGGTGGGGAATGAAGAAAACCAATTAGCCTAACGATGGTGTACAGAAGGTATTAAGTAAAGACAAATAAAGGGATTAGTAAGAGGGCAAAGTAAATTGCGACTGCTATTCACGACCAAGCCAAGTATTTCATTATCACTCCCACTTCACCTTTGTATTTCTCCAGGACACTCCGTATCACTACGAAGATCCACAGTTATTTGGATACTCCATCGTATGGTTATATACGAACTCGAAAGGAACTTGTTCCAGTTCGGGGATGGATTCTGGTTCGGGAGAAATAGGAATAAGGTTTATTCGGTTGTCTTTTATCTTCACCTTCTCTCGCATTGCGAATGCTTCTAGGATTAGGACAGTACACCCATTATGCTTATTGGATAGTCTTCTTCTAAACCATAGGCTGGTGCCGAGCGGTAGGGAAGGCAGAAAACCATTTGGCCTAAAGGGGTGTGCAGAAGGTAACGACTAAAGACATATAAAGGGATTTGGAGAGGTGGCAAAGAAATATACGGTTATAGTTGTGAATCTGATAACGGAAGAGGCATTGTTAGGAATACCCGGATAACCCCTACGAAACATTTCAATGTTTCAGTTTCACTGTGTACTGTTAAAAGAAAACTGATTTCCCAATTAGACACTTGCTCCAGGGTATGTATTTACCAGGTATGATTCTCACATCTGTATGGTTTTACAGATGATGAGTGGGAGTAAGTTATTGGGAATTAGGTGATCATCCTCATTATATCGGAATTCGTTGTAATTGGTGATATTTGAGGAAGTCACCTGGGTTGTTTGCCGGATGACAAATATTTGGTTTTGAATATCCGTTGTTATGCACCAATTTCAAATTGATATATCTGTACGTCTATTTTTATAGAGTGAGATATAACTTTTTTGAAATTATGTCTATGACATTTACCTATATCAGTGGATGGTTAGGTAAGGAGCATTGAACAACGGTGTAATTCTTCTTAACCATAAGTACAGTTTTCAACCTACGACGCACAGTGAATGAGTCACTAGACTCAGGGGACTTATACAGAGTATTGTATATTGTCCAGTGTCCATTAGGACAGAGGGGTTGGTCTCGTACTATATTCAGTTTACTTTTGACTTCTCTAGTTCTTAGACAAGTGTTTCGTAGAAACAAAAGGTCTGAGTTTTGAGAAGTTATAGGTATAAGAGTAAAGTAGAGAACCAGGTGTTGCAAGTATCGGGATTCTTCAAGGTGATCGAAGATATAGATACTTGTGTATGGTATTCAGTTGATAGTAATGATTAAGAGAACTTGCTTCTCTTTCAGGTTACTCATAAGTGGAAGCACTCCTAAGTTGAGTAATGCTGATCGGCCTCTCTCCATTTTGTTGACATACACTGGAGACAGCTGCATGATTTGAATCTGGTTAAATTAAATCAGTGCCTCTGTTTCTGTATTAGATATAGGTCAATTCATATTTTAACGATGTTAAGGTACGGTGAGTTGTCCGGCTTATACTTAAAACCAGACTCTAGATAACTCAAGGCACGTTTCTGTAATGGCTGTTTGTGGGTTGACCCAGGCTATGACGAGGGTTGACTTTCTACCATCTGGAAGATCAATAGTGATATTGTTCTGGACTCGCCACAGTTTTAATAAAAATGGATTTTTTCAGAAAACAGTACTGGGAGTATGGTAGAACTGGAAGTGATTCCAGAACCGCAAACGATTACTGAAGATTTGATAAGAACCTAAAGATTCAATCTGGTTTGACATTCCATTGGCCACTCCGCAGATACGATGGGTAACCTCAGGCGCTCGAGAGGTACTTCGGTATGCTCAAGGACGGTGATAGGGAGGTTCTTGTTTACCCAGACTTTCCATTGCTGTTGTTCCAGACTATGAGACCCGGCAGGAGGATGAGTATAGCGTCGTACTGAACTGGCTTTAGAAGCGTACGTGTATATGACTCTGCCAGAGGGTTGTCATGGTCAGTGGGAGCAGCGGAAGCATAGTGGACAAGTGGCTTATGTCTATTTATAGACTAAAGCAGATATAGCGGAGATAGATCATCTATTTCTGACGTGAAAGTCATAGGTACTTCATCAAAATAGGGGATGGATCTGTTAAGAAGGTAGTAGGGTGTGATGTCCTGGTATTTGGATGACATACACAGAGTAGGAAGTGATGTTCCTATACTACGATCGGTTATACTTTGGTTGTCACACAGTGGTTTCTCCACATGGGACCTGGATATAATATCAAGACATTCCGGTTACTAGATTTATGTTTTTAAATCTAGATTTGGATAGTTTCCCAATCTGGGTACTTAGACAACATTCTAAAGATGTTTTAGAATGGACGACTCGAGGCACGGTAGTGTACCTGCAGGTGATGGAGTCACCCTCTCTAAAGGTGTCTTATAGACTAAAGGGGAGAGGGATGTGCATGATCGGCAAATCACTTGCTTAGGCAATTGAGTTGATCATGAGATGTCAAGTACCACACCAGATATTGTTTTTGCACCAGATGCAATAAGTTGATCCAATCCTGGAGAAGCATTCGGAAGCAGTTTTAGAACATAAGTGGATGTTCTAGGGATATGATAACATCAGCCTCATTCAGGAGACGGTTATCATTCCAGGCTTCCAAGGTGACCTGGATGACAGAGAGGTTTTCAGAGTTATAGTTTTCCTTCTGACGAGGGGCAGTATTTTAGACAGGTGGTCCAGGTGGATACTGAGGGAAGGATGGCGCAGGATACTGATTAAGTTCAGTTGACGATACAGTCTAAGAAGTTTGGATTTGGAGTTCACTTGTGAACTAGGTCCCATCAGACATCCAAACATATTCTAAGACAGGTATTGCTCATTTCGGGAGATGGGTTTCTCCGTGAACTTGAGATAAAGAGAGACATAGAAAGAAACATCACAGCGGATCCACTCACTGAGGCTATTCCTCGAACGCAATAGTTTCGCAAACGAGCTTTGTGAGACTGACTAGTAGAGGAGTTGGGTGTTCGGTATCACACGGGCTGTGAGTATGCGACATCGCAATAATTAGCCTTGAGTGCAAGTGGGAGATTGTTGGAGATAGTGCCCTCAGAGTCAATTATTGGATCACAGGCATGTGATTGCAATGATTGAGGGAGGACCTGTCCCAGTAGGACAGTCTTACTCAAGATGATAGTATGCTATCTGGTTTATCTTTATCATCGTGTACTGCTTTAGGTGACCTTACAGGTCGCTATTACACGTTGATAGAGCCCCGAGGATTCTTGTTTGACTGCCAGTAGTATGAGGGCGATCATATACGTGGGAGCTGGGGTCTATAAGCACATCCTTAAAAGGTCCCTAGTCATGGGAGTTTCGAGACAGGGCATCGATACTCCAGAGTAGACTAGTGTATACAGTCGAGACCCCGACGAGGGGCAGTGGCCGGTCTCATAAGCCACTGGTGTCAGTTGGTTCACCTAAGATGTATACAGGTGCTTATTGGGTTATGAGTACACCGGACAGGACTCGCCGGGAACATGCTAGTTGGTCTTATACCTGACGTCAGATAGCAGTTCCCTGGTGACATGTGTACAGGTTAGTTCATCGACCTGAGATCGTCATTTGTCTCGTGTGAGTCCCACTGTGCTTTGATTACTATCCTACCACGCTCAAAGGAGTTGTGCAAACAGGTTTTAGTTGGGTACAGTCCCGAGCCGCATGGAGGCAGTGAGCGGATCTGCAGGGGTTCGTCTCTCCCGGTATTGGGAGTGAGGTCGCGCTGTGTCTAGGAGAGCCATTACACGAAGTCCTTGGCCAAGGCAGGAGATTTACTGGTAGGTATTCCAGTAGTATCTCATGGTGTTCTGGGCTACTCTCCGACACGACTTGTACCGCTTTTGGGGTCTGACTTTTACCAACCCCCTAGGCCCGCCATGCGATGCTCATAGACGAACGGACCGGACTGTACGGATATTGTCACTGACAGACTCAGTAGGGTGTCAGGATGAGTTCGCTCATCGACGTCCCTTTTGGTCAATACCTGGTAGCCCGTCACGTATAGGCTAATACTTCTGACGTGCTAGTGGTTAAATCCACAGCCAAAGTATTGACGAGTCTTTAGAGTCCCCCACAGACCGTTTTCTCAAGTTTCGGGCAAAACCCTGTAGAGGCCGTATAGAGATATGGCAGGGTTCGATCAGATACGTGCGGTATTACACGGATCGTGATCGGACGGATAATACTAGCGGGCTTTGGTTTAAGCCGGATGCTAGTATTGTACAGTATAGATTTTGTCTCTTTGTCATTTGTATTCAGTGGGAATACAAATGCGGGTATGTATATACAGTCGCGGGGTTTCCTGTAATTTATTACGGGATCAGTTTTCTGAAGTTGCCAGTTTGCATTCCGTTTCGGCCAGTTTTCCTTTGTTCCTTCATGGCCGGATTCTTCTGATCGAGGGGCTAATTTGCAGTTGTGCAAATTAGTATTTGTGGAGGTGGTCATTTGTAAAAATGGAGGTTTCATGATGGGTATAGCATTATTAGATTCTTTTTGAGTCAATTCCTTTGCATTTATGAGATGGGCTTTGTGAATGATGTGGGTTGATGTTGGTGTGACTTGTTTCTCATTATCACACATTATTCTTTTCTTGCATTATTGATTCCTTTTTCCCCTCCACCATATTCATAGCCGGCCACACACTTGGGGAGATAGGGAGATTCATTCTTGGTATTGGGAAATTATTCATCTCATTTGATTTTTGGCTTGCTACAAAAATCCCTCACCTCTCTCCAAAGATCATTCTTCTCCTCCTTCAAAGGAAACTTCACCACCCGCTTGAGACAAGTGAACCTACACTTTATCTACAGCATTTCTTGGACACGTCGACTCGCCAACTTCGTGCCCGAGTTGCCTCGGTCCATAGGTGGGAGCCCGTAAAAGAACCCGGCGATGTGGTACCCGTTCCGACGAGGAGCTGAAGACCGGAGATTCCGCGAGGAGATCGGAGTGGAGGCCGAAGACCGAAGGACACAGATCGCTCGGTATAGCCTTCTTTCCATTTTCTAGCTTGCTAGGAGTAGGTTAATGGCCCGATCCGGGATTTTAGTGCGCGGTGGTGCCGGTTTCTAGTTTTTAGAAAAGATTCGTTTCCGCATTCCGGCGTCGGATTGACGGCCGGGGAGCCGCCGTGCACTTACAAGAGATACATGGATATAAAATATAAAATGAGTCAAATCTTAACAAAACTTGAATCTTATTGTTGAAACCCACTTATATCAAAACTTTTTTCAGGAAAATGTTTTGGGATGTTATTTCCGCCAAGGTTAGCCAGGTATTAGATTACATGTTATATACAACTTACAAAGTGCTAATTACAAGCTCATTCTAATCCTTTTTGCAGAAAGTGTCACATACAGTCACATTCTTCTTCTATTGTGTCATTATCCCTTGTAGGTGTTCTCCCCAGAAGTCACAGTTCCAAAATGGGGAATGGTTTATATTCCCACATTGATTACAATTCTGAACTTGTTTGGTACTCCAAGTTTTGAATTCATACTTGATATCTTTCCTTTCTACAGACAAATTTCTTCTGATCAGAAAATTTGAATTAGTTTCGCTAGTATGCAGCAGATCCATCCATCTAGTCATCCTTTGGATCTTATTGGAGAATGTAATGGCCTTGCATCGATGCAAAGCTGTAACACCTTAGTCCGATCGTACGTTTTTTTTTATGTTTTGGTTTTGCTATTATCATTATCAGTATTATTAATAATACTAATACTATTACTATTATTATTTATTGAAGTTTAATATTTTATATTGATATTTAAATGAATAGATAAGTATAAGATATTTATTTCATATATTTATAGCTATCTAGGTTGTTAGATAGATGATAATTAGCATTATTTATGTTTAGTTTGCTGATATATTAATATCTTATTTTTAATTTGCATCTAATATATTTTCAAATACTAGATATATAACCAAATATATTATGATTATCTAAATTAGTTAAGAATATGATATTTAATTTTTAAAGTTTTGTTTTACTAAAATCTAATAATATCTTATTTATATTCTAATACAATATTTTGTCTACCACAAATATATTGTAGTTAGTATTTTGTTATGATAATGTAATGGAAATATTATTTTAAATCTTTTAAAATAAATAGTTGGGTTATAGAGTTTTCCCTAACACACACACACACATATTTAGAAAGAGAGAGAGAGAGAGAAGAAAGGGCCTGTGAGGCTCTTTGCGTTAGGTAGCGGTAAAATGTACGTCCTCCACCATTTAATTCGACGATCGCTACCTTCCAACTTGGTATCCATTATCTAATTTGTCAATATACAAATTTCATATGATTACAACACCATTCACCACTGATTTAGCAATGTAAAAAGTTATATTGTCGGTAAATCGTTAATTTTGCACCCACTAAATCAACGGTGAAATAGTGTTGTAATCATATGGAATTTGGTGTATCAACAAATTAGAGGATGTATATCAAGTTGGAAGGAGCCGGTCGTCGAATAAAATGGTGGAGGGCGTACTTTTTGCCGCCACCCAACGTAAAAAGCCTCGGCCTCGTTCCTCCGTTATTCTTACACACACACACACATTATTCTCATATAGATAAACCCATATATCTCTTTCTCTCATCTAACACTATATAATTATATTTATATCCTCACACCCTCTCTCTCTCCAGTTTATGTCTCTCTCTTTCACTCTTTCTCTCTTCCTTATATAAATAAAACCCCCATCTCCTTTCTCCAACCCACAAAAGCCCCTTGTCACGCCCCGCTTCTCAGTGTACGGGGAAGGAGACGTGGCGAGGCACGCGACATATTTACTCAGAAGTAAACACGTTAAGTATAAATAAACAATATAAATGTAAAGCACAAGAATGACAAGAGATATAATATAAACAACAACTTTTATTGATAATCATTCTTTACATACAACTGAAAAGTAAAGTACAATGATAAAAAGCGATGCCTAAACAATAACATATGAACCGAAAAGAAAATAGTACAAGTAAGGCCTAAAAGTCTGCCTCCTTTGTAAACTGCTCCAAGTCGTCCTGGCTGGGCTCGATCTCCTGAGAGTCAGATCCTCTTGACAACATTCCAAAGAAAAAAGAGACATGAATATCGTCAGCGAACTAGCGCTCGTTAAGTCCCAAAACATAGAATGCAATAGATAGGTAAAGAGAATAGAATAAGTAAAGTATGTGTTTGTTATGCTAACGTAATTCTTTGTAGCTTGGTACAGAATGTATCAGTGTATACGAGAGGAGTCCAACTTGCTCCATGGACTAAGGTAAGATATAAGTACAAGGCCCCGTCAAAACCCACGGGACAACGGCACAGGATGTTCATGTAGGTGTCTTTTAGTGACCATCATCGTGCCACTTTTAACACATTCCGTACCAATTTATCCCATTAAACCCCGTAATGTATATTGTATTGATTGTATTTATTTATAGTTATCAGACTTGCCGAGACCATGATATAAGTTGTTCATGTAAACATATTCAGGATATATCAAGTTGTCATATAGTCAAGTCAAGATATAGCCATGGTTCGGTCAAGTCAAATTATGTTGGATGTTTGATATTGTTCTGGTATTCATGTTCAAGTATTCATGTTTAGATTCATATTGATTTGGATTCATATTTGGATTGGATTCAGATTGATACTTGGACTCAAACTTGAGTCAGACACTTTAAACATAATTGGATCCTGAATTAGATTTGGGAATTATCGGTAACTGCTGCACATGGATGACATGATTTATGTCTTTTTCCAGGACAATTACCATTGATAACTCCGTTTTAGTTTCCTACCTTTTAAATAGGCAAGCACCACTTTCTCCGGCTCCCTGAGACTCAAGAGAATTGATCCTGCTTAAACCTATATTTACTAGGGTCCTTAATGTAATTTTATATATCTCGGGGGATTTTATGAAAAATATTTTATACACTTTCAAAATAAATCTCGAGTTATTATTTATATTATTTAGAATTGTCATGAATGTGAATTTTAGAGAATGATGTATACTAGTGAACATATACATAGCTTGAATAGTTCAAGATATTTTAGCGTAAAGTTTGAGTTGTATTGATTCTTGATGGTATTTTAGTGAAACTTATCATTCGTTTATTTTCTAAAAAATATGGAATTTCATTATATATTAAAAATATATAATTTGATAATATTTATATAATTATTAAAAATAATTTTTTATTATTAAATAGAAATTCTCGTTTTTCTTAAAAATTGTATTAAAATTCCATCGAGATCGTATGCTCCATGAGGAGGTCTGCATCTCGCCCTACTAGCCCATGGATGTATGATAATCCGCACCATCCAATAGCAGGTTCCCCGAAATGGGTTTAAGAGGCACAATCACAAAGAATTAAGTAACACAATTTAAAAAAATCCGAGTTTTTAATAGTTTAAGGTATTTTGATGAAAAGTCGTATTTTGCCATAAAAATATTGTTCAAGAGAATCGTGCTATGTCAAGATGTGTGTATGTGAGAGGTAGGTCATTACCTCATGAGGTTTTTTAAAGGTAATATTAAGCAAAACAATTAAAAGATGTCTTATGTAAACTTCATGGTATTTAAACGTAAAAGCTTAATGAAAGTTATTTAACATGGAGTTTTAGAGTGAATTTGGTTTCTAAACATTATTTAAATGATTACAAGTAATGTATATACATGAGTACAAGTGATTCTTAAGAAGAATTGTGGTTTTCAAAGGTTTTAGAAACAAATGTCGATATAACTCCACTTACCGACATGTTTTGAAAAAGAGAAGTTTTATAGTAGAAAGAGAAGAAGAGATATGATACTTACAAGTTTAAAGGAGAGAGGAATGGTAGAGGATGAGGGTAGTAGCATTCGTGGAGTCGCAGGGTCACCGGAAACGTCTCGAATTCTCGCCGGAATTTGACCCAGGGCTAACTCCACTTGTACTCTTCTTAGACTTAGAAATTTTTAGAGAATTTTGGAAATAGATTTCAGAATGAAGAGGGGTAGGGTATGTGGTTGTATTTATAGTGTAAAATTAGGGTTTTGGAATTGAAGAAAGAATTAAAAATGCATTAAAAATGGGATTTATAATGAATATAAATTCTCTGGATAATTGCAGGAAAAAGAAAAAAACAGGAGTAGTGGGGTAGGCCAAGGGGTGTAGGCAAAACTTAGGGACTTTTCCCAATGGGGGGACCGGCGGCGCCGGTTTAAGGTCCAATCTCACCGGTCGAAGTGAGGAGTTGGGGGCTTGGATTTGTGCTACGTGTCCATATCGGTTCATTCAACATTTAGCACATGTTTGATTTTCTGTGACTTTTCATTTTATGTGCAGAGCACGTGTAAACTTTTGGGCTTCAAAAAAGTTTAAAAGAAAAATCGGTAAAAATATATGTGGCTGATGGGATTCGAACACATGGGCTATATCACAGCAGTGCAAGGCTTTACCAATGAGCTACAAGTGCTTTCTTGCTATTCTTAAATAAAAACAACATTTAAAGTATACCCAGGCTTGCAAACTCCATTCTGTACATTAACTTGAATTTTCTTTTGTACAATAAAAACTGAGTCGTTACATTCTACCCTCCTTATAAAAATTTCGTTCTCGAAATTTAAAATTATATAAGGACTAATTTACAAATAAGTAAGGGTATCTTGCATGCATGTCATCCTCACGTTCCCACGTTGATTCTCCTGGTGAATCTTTTCTCCACATTACTCGGACTAAGTTTATTTTCTTATTCCGTAGTGTCTTCATCTTTCTGTCTAGGATCTCAACGGGTTGTTGCTCACAGGATAGGTCTGTCTGTACAGTGAGCTCGGAGTGATCAAGAATGTGGCTGGGGTCACTCACATATCTTTGAAGCTGGGATATGTGGAACACGTTATGGACTCCTTCCAATGATGGTGGTAGTGCCAAAAGATATGCCACTTCTCCGACTCGTTCGAGTGTGTCGAACGGTCCAATATATCTGGGACTGAGCTTACCCCTCTTACCAAAGCGAATTACTCCACAGTTTGGAGAGATTTTTAAGAAGACATGATCTCCCGGTTGGAACTCCAGATATCGGCGCTTTGCATCAGCCCAGTGTTTCTGTCTTTCTTGGGCTATGCACATTCTTTCTCTGATCGTGTGAACTATGTCCACAGTTGCCACAATCATCTCTGGTCTAAGAAATTCCTGATCTATGATGTCGTCTCAACTTAGTAGTGAACGACACTTCCTTCCATAGAGAGCGGCAAATGGTGCCATTCCAATACTTGCCTGGTAGATGTTTGTTGGATATGTATGCCTTAGAGGCCATTATTGTATATGTATACATGTGGATGCTTGGACATATGCATGTACAGGACAATTTTTCTTGATATGATAGTATGCTATCTGGTTTGTCTTTATATTAACATGTGCATATGTTCTACTTATTATTACGTATCATCTATACATGTTGATAAAGCCCGTAGCATCATTGCTTTACTACCTGTGTTGTGATGGCGATCATACTTGTGGGAGCAAGGTAGTTGATAAGCACATCCTTAAAAGGTCTCTAGTCGTGGGAGTATCGAGACTGGGCATCGATATTCCGGAGTAGACTAGTGTATACGTTTATAGACCCCGACGAGGGATGGTGGTTGGTCTTACAACCATTGGTGTGATCACCTAAGATTGTATACATGTGCTCACTGGGGTGAGTACACTGGACGGACTCGTCGAGAACTTCTAGATGGTACTATACCTATTGTCAGATAGCAGTTCTCAGGTGACATGAGTACAGGTTAGTCTTCAGATCTGAGATCGTCATTTGTTTCGTATGAGTTCCCACTGTGCTTTGATCACTACCCTACCACGGCTCTACTGAGTCGTGCAAACAGGTTTTAGTTGGGTACAGTCCCGAGCTACATGGAGGCACTGAGCGATTGTTGGGGATTCGTCTCTCCCGATATAGGGATTCGATATCGTACTGTGTTTGATTAGTCAGGACCATAAGACCTTGGCCAAGGCAGTTGGGATTTATTGATAGGTTGATCAGTAGTTTCCTGGATTGGTCTTGAGCCACATCATCACGAATTATCGGGTTATTAGGGTCTGACGTTTACCACGCCCTAGACCCGGTATGCGATACTCTTAGACGAAGAGACCGGACTGTACGTTGATTGTCATGAATAGTCTCAGTAGGGATTCGGATGAGTTTGCTCATCGGCCTTCCTTTTCGACAGGTACCCGGGGAGCCGTTACGTACAGCTAGTGCCGCTGACGTGCCTTTGGTTATGGATTTATCCAGTAACTCATTGCCGACGTACTGTCGAGTCTTTAGAGTCCCATACAGAGGGTTTCCCTGGTTCAGGCGAAATGATGCAGTAGCTGTATTAGATACGTGCAAGGTTTCGATTGATTGATGGTACTATGTACCCGAAATTTTGATCAGACAGTTGATAATATTAGCCGGCTAGGGTTTTGAGCCGGATTATTAAATCGGGTATTGATTTAATAATTTACATATATATATATTTCAATATGTATATTATAGTATTATGTTCTTTGTGTTATTCTATCTCTTCGGGTATTCGTATTTTTATACGAATACGAGTATGTATATACGGTAGACTGTAATCCATATTTTATATGGAATACATTCTAGAAGGTGGACACCTCATTCTTGATTTTTCCATTTATCTTTAAAATGGAAAATGAGGTGTAAAGTGAGGTGAGGAGAGTATGGTGAGAGCCATGCCTCAATAGTGTTGACAAATGAATTTTCAATTCATTTGTGCTCACCGTTGAAGCATGGTTGGATATTTTATATGTGGAAATTGTTTTACAAAAACCAAAGTGAGGATTCTTTGTTGGGTTATGCCAGCGCTTGGCCATCAAATCGTGGCCGATCGTGGATCAAAATTTTTACAAACTGGAACTAGAACAACCCACGAATACGGATCGACCATAAACCCTAAACCTAGCAAGCAACATAAAGAGTTGAGATGGTTTTACCGAATAATCCGTGTCCTTCGGTCTTTAACCTCCTTCCCAAGCTTCTAGTGGCCACCATGATCAAGTTTGATCTCCGGTCTCCCTCCATCGAAAATGATCCACCTGAGAGTTTATGAATCGAGCTCCTACCTCATAACCGAGGTAACTAGGGTACCTAGTTTGCTAAACTAGATAGCCTAGAAGATGTAGAGTCTAATGATAGATTGATTTGTCTCTAAACACCCTAGATTTCTTAACACATGAGACTATTAGGGTGGAGGAAGAAGAAGAAGCCATGAGAGACAAGAGTGTGAAGCAAAGAGCAAATCAAGAAAAATGGCTATGTGTTGTGAGAGTGAAAAGAATGAATCAAGTGTGGAAAATATCTCACAACCCAAACTAAATCAAGCATGCTAGAATAGTGTATCATGAGTCACCCTATGAGTCACTACATGAGTCCTTAAGAGACCATGCTTCATTTAATGCTAAGTGGACACTCATCCCTCCACCTCATTAAATCTTTTAAGAAAAAGATTAAAGCAAAAATGAGGTAGCAACTTCTAGAAACTTTCTTGCAATAAATTACAAGAATACCCCTCAACCGTATATATATACCCGCATCCGTATTTCGAAAAATACGAATACAAAAGAGACGAAAATAATCCAACAATATAATACTAGTATCTGGCTTAAACCAAAGCCACTAGTAAAATCCGTCCGAATCATGATATGTACACAAGTGCACGTATATGATCGAACCCTGTCGTAAAACCATACGGCCTCTACATCGTTTCGCCCGAAGCAGGAAAACCTTTTGTGTGGGACTCTAAAGACTCGTCGATACGCTGGCAGTGGGTTTAACCATAAGCACGTCAGCGGCACTAGCTGTACGTAACGGCTACCCAGGTATTGAGCGAAAGGAAGGACGACGAGCAAACTCATCCTGACCCCTACTGAGCCTGTCCGTGACAATATCCGTAAAGTACGGTCTCTTCGTCTAAGAGTATCGCATATCGAATCTAGGTGGGTGGATAAATTCAGACCCATAATAACACGACATTTTGTGTCGGTATGAAGCCCATGACAACCTGAGAAACTACTGATCCAAATCAGTAATTCTCGACTACCCTGATCAAGGATTTCTGGTGATGGCCACCCTTACTCTACGCGACATCAACCCCCAATACCGAGAGAGATGAATCCCCGACGATCCGCCCACTGCCTCCATGTGGCTCGGGACTGTACCTAACTAAAAGCTGTTTGCACGACTCCTTTAAGCCATGGTAGAGTAGTAATCAAAGTACAGTGAGAACTCATAGAGACAAATAACGATCTCGGTCAACAAACTAATCTATACACATGTCACTTGGGAACTGCTATCTGACAATAGGTATAATACCAACTAGCATATTCCCGGCGAGTCCGTCCAGTGTACTCATAACCCAATGAGCACCTGCATACTATCTTAGGTGAACAAACTAATACCAATGGTTTGTGAAACCGTCCGCCGCCCCTCGTCGGGGTCTCGATCAGTATACACTAGTCTACTATGGAGTATCGATGCCCAGTCTCGATACTTCCACGACTAGGGTCATTTAAGGATGTGCTTATAGACCACCCATCTCCCACGTATATGATCGCAATCATAATGCTGGTAGTTAAGAAAGAATCCTATGATCTCTATCAAGATGTAATAGTGATGTGTAATACCACCTAAAGCATGTACATGATGATAAAGATAAACCATATAGCATACTATCATTTTGAGTAAGACTGTTATATCCATATAGGTCCTCCCTCAATCATCGCAATCGCGTGCCTGCGATTCAATAATTGACTTGATGGCACTATAGCCAAAAAACTCCCACTTGCACTTAAGGCTAATTATTGCGGTGTCGCATACTCACAGCCCATGTGATACCAAACACCCAACTTCTCTACTAATTAGTTTTACAAAGCTTGTTTGTGAAACTATTGCGTTCGAGAAATTGCCTCAGTGAGTGGATCCACTCTAATGTTTCTTTCTTTATCTCTCTATATATCTTAATTTCGTAGAGAAAGACTATCTTCCGAAATGAGCAATACCTGTCTTAGAATTTATCTGGATATCTGATGGGACCCAGTTGACAAATGAACTCTAAATCCAATAAACTTCTTAGACCATACCATCAACTGAATTTAATCAGTATCCCGCGTCATGCCTTCCTCAGTATCTGCTTTGACTACCTGTCCAATATACTGCCCCTCAAAAGAGGGAAAACTATAACTCAGATAGTCTCTTTGTCATCCAGGTCACCTTGGAATCCTGAAATGATAACCGCCTCCCGAAGGAGGCTGCCGTTACCATATACTAAGAACATCTACTTATGTTTAAAACTGCTTCCCAACGTTTCTCCAGGATTGGATTAATATATACTTTTTGTAGCTAGTGCAAAAACAATATCTAGTGTTGTACTTGATATCTCATGATTGACTCAATTGCCTAAGCAAGTGATATGCCAATAATGCAAATTCCTCTCCTCATCAGTCTAGAAGACATCTCTTTAGAGAGGGTGACTCCATCACCTACGGATACACCACTTTGCCAGGAGTTGTCCATTCTAAAACACTTTAGAATAGTGTCAAGTACCTGAATTGGGACACTTCCCAAATCTTGATCTAAAACCATAGATCTAGTCACCAAAATCCCTGATATTATATCCATGTCATATATAGAGAAACCACCTTGTGACAACCACAGTATAACTGATCGTAGTATATGAAATTCTCTTCCTAATTAGTGCATGTCATCCAAATACCTGGACATTACACTCTACTAGCTTCTTACCAGATCCATCTCTTATTATGATGAAGTCAAACTCTATGATTGTCACATCAAAAATAGATGATCTATCTCTTCTATACCCGCTTTAGTCTATAAATAGATATAAGCTACTTGCCCACTATACTTTCGCTGCTCCCATTGACTATAACAATCCTCTGGCAGAGTCATATACACGTGCACTTCTAATGCTATTTTAGAACGATGTTATACTCAACCTCCTGCCAGATCTCATAGTCTAAAACAGCAGCATTGGCAAGTTTGGGTAAACAAGAACCTCCCTGTCCCGTCTTTGAGGAGACCAAAGTGCCTCTCGGGTGTCTGAGGTTACCCACCAAATTTGCGGAGTGGCTAATGGAATGTCGAATCCAATTGAATTTTTAGATCCTACTAAATTTTCAGTGATCTTTTGTGGTTCTGTAATCACTTCGAGTTCTACCATACTCCCACTAATGTTTTCTGAAAAAGAATCCATTTTACTAAAACTGGTGGCGAGTCAAGAACAATATAACTATTGATCTTCCAGATGGTAGAAAGTTAACCCTCGTCAAAACCCGGGATAACCCACAAACTGCCATTACTGAAACTTGCCTTGAGTTTGTCCAGATTCTGGTTTTAAGCATCAGCTGGACAACTCCATATACCTTAACATCGTCAAGATATGATCCATTCTATATCCACTATAGAAACTTATGCAATTATTTAATTGGAACCTGATTAAAAAATCATGCAGCTGTTTCCAGTGCATGTCAACCAAATGGAAGGAGGCCAATCAGCATTACTCAATAAGGAATGCATCCATATATGAGTAACCTGAAAGAGAAGAAAGTTCTCAAAACCATTACTTATGATGGAATACCTCGCAAAAGTATCTACATCTTCAATTACCTTGAAGAATCTTGATACTTCCCGCATATGGTTCTCTAATTTATACTTATACCTATAACTTCTCAATATCTGGACCCTGTATTTCAACGAAATACTTGTCTAAAACTGGAGAAGTCACAAGTAAACAGAATATAGTACGAATACTATCCCCTTTGTCCTAATGGACACCGGACAACATACAATACTTTGTATAAGTCCCATGAATTTAATAACTCGAATTCTGTGCGTTGTAGGTTGAAAACTGTAATATGGTTAAGAAGAATTACACCGCTGTTGAATGCTCCTTACCTAATCACCAACTGATATAGGCAAATGTCATAGACATAATTTCAAAAATTTACATCTCACTTTATAAAATAAACGTATAGATATATCGGTTTGAAATTAGTGCATAACAACGGATATTCAAAACCAAATATTTGCCGCCAGGCAAAACCCAGGTGATTTCCTCAAATATCACCAATTACAAAGAATTCTGATATGTATTGAGGATCTAATCACCTAATTCCCAATATCTTACCCCCACTCACCATCTGTAACATTATACAGATGTGAGAATCAAATCTGGTAAATACATACCCTGGAGTCAGAATCTAATTGGGAAAACAGTTTTCAATTAACACCACACAGTGAAACTGAAACATGAAAATATTTCGAAGGGGTATCCGGGTATTCCTAGTAATGCCTCTTCCACTATCCAGATTCATGAATGTAACTATATATTTCCTTGTCCTCACTCCAATCCCTTTATATGTTTTTACTTATTACCTTCTGTACAACGCACTTAGGCTAAATGGTTTTCTCCTTCCATACCTTTCGGCACCAGCCTATGGTTTGGAAGAAGACTATCCAATAAGCGTAATAGGAGTACTCTCCTAATCCTAGGAGCTCTCGCAACCTGAGAGAAGGTAAAGACAAAAGACAACCTGAATAATCCTATTCGATTTCTCCTGAACCAGAAACCATTCTCGAACTGGAACAAGTTACTTCGAGTTCGTATGTAACTATACGATGGCGTATCCAATAAATATGGATCTTCGTAGTGATACAGAATGTTCCAGAGAAATGCAAAGGTGAAGTAGGAGTGGAGATGATATACGTGGTTTCGTTGTGAATGATAGCAGTCACAATTTCCTTTTGCCCTCTTTCAAATCCCTTTATATGTCTTTACTTATTACTTTCTGTACACCACACTTAGGCTAATTGGTTTTCTTCCTTCCCTACCTTTCGGCACCTGCCTATGGTTTGGAAGAAGAGTATCCAATAAGCGCAATAGGTGTACTATCCTAAATACCAGGAGCCCTCGCAACCTGAGAGAAGATAAAGGGAAAAAACAACTGAATAATCCTATTCTATTTCTCATGAACCAGAGACCATTCTCAAACTGAAACAAGTTTCTTCGAGTTCATATCTAATTATACGATGTCATATCCAATAAATTTGGATCTTTGTAATGATACGGAATGTTTTGGAGAAATGCAAAAGGTAAAAGTAGGAGCGGCAATAAAATATGCGACTATGTCAATCCAAAAGCCAAAGTGTTTTAAGAAGCTTCAGTTAACTTGGTTCATGAGTTTTAGTTTAGAGTCGGGTCATGGTCGTTGCCAAAGAGAGAGAGAAAAGAAACACTCAACATGCACTCTAACCTAGATTAGATTGGTTATTCACTTTATCCAATCAGTATGGCTCTCACTGTTTCCTCGAATTTTCCTTAAAACCATAAAAGGAGAATTAGTCGGGATCATCTAAAATCACCAGAGAAGTAACACCTACTCATCAGTGGGAATCGATATCCAACTATCATCGCATGATAACTTGATGGAATCCACTCAATTCACCACACTCCAGAAGGTATGCGCATGCCTGGCAAGTTTCCTGTATGTTTGAAACCCCCGATGTGATTTTTACCCCTAGGACCCAAGTGACCTTGACGAATAATCAACAAATCAAAAGGTCCTAGTCAAGCTTAACCCATCATTATCTTGATTGCGTTAAACCCACCCGCACGACCCTTGACGAATAATCAACAAAGTCGTATGACTGTTCTAACCAATCCACATGTCCATGCGGCAGAAAAGCATTACAGAGCTACCGCACACTACGTCTCGGCGAATAGCAATGAAAAACGTAGCACGAATACTAAGCAATACTAATCTGAAATGACGGAGGGCTACGGCTGGTTTTTGGCGAAAAACCTTTAACGTAATGAACTTGATCTCGTTGAAGGAACCGAGTGGTTTTACAAAAATATAGTGGCGAAAACTTTTGCTAAAGAGGTCACTCTCTGTGAAGGGATCTCGGCTCTTTCCTCGTCGAATGAGGTGCAGGATATTCCCAATCTAATACCATGATGCAAAGCAAAAGAATCGACTATAGTGAAGTTATTACGATGACACAAACTTTTGCTCAAGAGGTCACTCCCGATGAAGGGATCTTGGCTCTTGCCTCGTCGAATGAGGTGCAAGATATTCCTAATCGAATACCACTGTGCAAAGCAAAAGAAAGCGTCTGTAATGTCTGTTTTTAAAAAAAAACTTGGTTCCAACAATATCATAGAATCTCAGCCAAGCAACACAGAGTGGTGGATAATCCTAGAGTCTCGGGTTTCACTTGAGCCGCAAATGAGACCTGACGTTCCCTGTCGTGTAGATAGCCTATGCAATGAAAACCTAGACCCCTATGAGTACGGAAAGTTACCCGCCAATCCCAGAAGCGAGGCAACCACAATTAACAACATGAATGGGCCACCCAGCACTTCATAGAATTCGGTAACTTGAGCACCCCCTCCATGGGTCAACATGTACCTCCTACGAATGCGGCGAATAGCCCACCAATTCTAGAGTAAGATCCCATCCGTCTCAACGCCATGAGATGCAGACCCATTGCCCTCTAGAACCCGTCTATTCGTGCACTCCACCTTGTGGTAATCCCAGTACAAAAAATAAAATAAATGTACAACGGTGACATCGACCTTAACCCGGTCGTGTCCCAAACAAATAATATATAAATTGGCAGAGATGACAATCCACATATTGGACGCTCGTCCCGCAATATCAAATGTACAAACTGAATCTAAACTATACTACCATTGCCCCATTGGCTATCCGGCACGACAATTTAGCCACAACCATAGTACAACATAGAACATCAACGTGAATGTCATGTTCGCAAACCCGTCTAAAAAACATATAGCAATTAGACGAGTTTTACCGCTCTAATGACATTCACGGTCACAGATAGTAATGCATGTACTGAAAACTTTTAAATAGTATTAAAAATAGCAACACTGAAATACCCCGAAAAGCCCCCAAACCAAAGATAACATAATATCCAATCTGGGCAAAAACAAACAATACCAAAAACTAAATTTTCCAGAGACCAGAACACCACAAAAAAATCAAGACCCAACTGCCAATAGGGATCGGCCAGGCCGGGAAGTTCCATCATATCGCCGGCCACAATTTGTTCATTAGGGCTCGTGTTTTAAGGGTGTTCTAGTTGTCATATAAATAGCCTTCTGGAATTGTTTAAATATTTTTTTGAAGACTAGGAAAAATCGAAAGAAACTGGAACATTACGGGTATTGATTCGGAGTTGTTTTAGTTTCGATACTTTAAACGTTGTTTAAACTGCTAGTAAAGGATTAATGGGTTGGATCCGATACCATGTTGGGTTATGCCTGTGCCCTGGCCATCAAACCGTGGCCGATCACGAAACAAAAATTTTACAAACTGGCGCTAGAACAACCTACGAATACGGATCGACCATAAACCCTAAGCCTAGCAAGCAACAAAAAGAGTTGAGATGGTTATACCGAATGATCCATGTCCTTCGGTTTTTAACCTCTTTCCCAAGCTCCTAGTGGCCACCATGATCAAGTTTGATCTCCGGTCTCCTCCATCGAAGATGATCCACCTGAGAGTCTATGAATCGAGCTCCTACCTCATAACCGAGATAACTAGGGTACCTAGTTTGCTAAACTAGATAGCGTAGAAGATGTAGAGTCTAATGATGGATTGATTTGTCTCTAAACACCTTAGGTTTCTCAACACATGAGACTATTAGGGTGGAGGAAGAAGAAGAAGCCATGAGAGATGAGAGTGTGAAGCAAAGAGCAACTCAAGAAAAATGGCTTAGTGTTGTGAGAGTGAAAAGAATGAATCAAGAGTGGAAAATATCTCACAACCCAAACTAAATTAAGCATGCTAGAATAGTGTATCATGAGTCATCCCATGAGTCACTACATGAGTCACTAAGAGATCATGCTTCATTTAATGCTAAGTGCACACTCATCCCTCTACCTCATTAAATCTTTTAAGAAAAAGATTAAAGCAAAAATGAGGTGGCAACTTCTAGAAACTTTCTTGTAATAAATTACAAGAATACCCCTCAACCGTATATCATACCCGCATCCGTATTCCGAAAAATACGAATACAAAAGAGACAAAAATAATCCAACAATATAATACTAGTATCCGGCTTAAACCAAAGCTACTAGTAAAATCGTTCCGAATTATGATACGTGTACAAGTGCACGTATATGATCGAACCCTACCGTAAAACCATACGGCCTCTAAATCGTTTCGCCCGAAGCAGAAAAACCCTCTGTGTGGGACTCTAAACACTTGTCAATACGCTGGCAATGGGTTTAACCACAAGCACATCAGCGGCACTAGCTGTACGTAACGGCTATCCAGGTATTGAGCGAAAGGAAGGTCGATGAGCAAACTCATCCTGACCCCTACTGAGCCTGTTCGTGACAATATTCGTACAGTACGGTCTCTTCATCTAAGAGTATTACATATCGAGTCTAGGGGGTGGATAAAATCATACCCCTAATAACGCGACATTTTGTGTCGGTATGAAACCCATCACAACCTGAGAAACTACCGATCCAAATCAGTAATTCTCGACTACCTTGATCAAGAATTTCTGGTGATGGCCACTCGTGCACCGCGCGACATCATTCCCCAATACCGGGAGAGACGAATCCCCAACGATCCGCTCACTGCCTCCATGTGGCTCGGGACTATACCCAACTAAACCTGTTTGCACGACTCCTTTGAGCCGTGCTTGGATAGTAATCAAAGCACAGTACGAACTCATACGAGACAAATGACGATCTCAGGTCAACAGACTAATCTTTACACATATCATCTGGGAACTGCTATCTGACAATATGTATAATACCGACTAGCATGTTCCCGGCGAGTCCGTCCAGTGTACTCATAACACAATGAGCACCTGCATACTATTTTAGGTGAACAAACTAACACCAATGGCTTGTGAAATCGGCTACCGCCCCTCGTCGGGGTCTCGATCAGTATAAACTAGTCTACTCTGGAGTATCGATGCTCAGTCTCGATACTCCCACGACTAGGGATATTTAAGGATATGCTTATAGACCATCCAACTCCCATGTATATGATCGCCATCATAATGCTGGTAGTCAAGCAAGAATCCTATGGGCTCTATCAACATGTAACAGTGATGTGTAATACTACCTAAAGTATGTACATGATGGTAAAGAAAAACCAGATAGCATACTATCATTTTGAGTAAGACTGTTCTATCCATATAGGTCCTCCCTCAATCATCGCAATCGCATACCAGCAATTCAATAATTAAATTGAGGGCACTATAGCCAACATTTTTCTCTCACTTTCATGCTTCATTTTTCCTAAGCTCTCACCATTTTGCTTCACTCTGCTCTCCTTCTCTTGAGCTCCTTCACCTTCATCATCTACCTCCTCTCTACACTCTCATGTGTTGAGAAACAAGAAAGGATGTGAGATAGAAACACACATAGAACCTTACACTACATCCTAGAGTTCTTAGACTAGCAATCCAAGTTCTCTAGTTTTTCCTTTTGATACTTAGTTTGGAGCTAGAGCCATGGACCACATCTCTCGGGTGGATCATCTACGACGGAGGAGGACCGACGAACAAGATCAATCCCGGAGAACCGAAGGAGCAAGCAAAGAAGAACGAGTTCGTTCAAGGAGGCCACTTAGAGCTTACGAAGAGGAAAGAAGACCGAAGGACACGGATATTTTGGTGAGACTCTTCTTTCATAGTAGATAGCTCCTCTAGTGTTAGCTAGTTTAAGGTTTATGGTAGATCCAGTTATCAGGTTTCATTTAGCACCAGTTTTAAACCCTAGAAAACTTTTTGTTCCGCAAATGGCTACGGTAGATGGCCAGGACGCTAGTGTAACCCAACATGGTATCAGAGCCTGCCCATAAACCCTTAACTAGCTAGTTTGGACATGTTTAAAACATCGATCGACAAAAATTTTCAAATCACAATTTCAAGAATTATACTTTCTGTTGAATTTTAAAATTTTTCAAAAAATATTTTCAGTGGCCTTAAAAATACATGCAGGGTATTTTAGAAACTCATAAGAAATTTGAGCACATGATCTTTTAATTCCGCCGCGGAACCGTCGCGAAACGTGCTCGTTTGCCGCGGTTCCATGGTTGTACTTGGGCCACTGTGCTAAAAAATTCTTCCGTGGTTCTATTGTTTGGAATTGTGATTTTTGAGATGTATGATACTGGCCCAGATTTGTTCGAGTACTGGTTAGCACTGGGGCCTATTCGAAAAGTTTAGTCGATCGAAATTTTAAAATGCGTGGTTTTTATCAGTACATGTGTTACTATCTGCGACCGTGAATGTCATTTGAGTGGTATAACCTCTCTAACTTCTATATGTCCTTTTAGACGAGTTTACGAACATGACATTCATGTTGATGTTTTGTGATTGTACTGATATTGTGGTTGGATTGTCGTGGTGGATAGCCGATGTTGCAATGGTTGTAGTACAGTTCAGATTCATTTGTATATTTGTTATTGCAGGACGAGCGTCCAACATATGGACTGCCGTCTCTGCCGTGTTGTATATTATTTGATTGGGGCACGATCGGATTAAGGTTGATGTCACCTTTATACATATTATTTTCCTTTTCTGTACTAGGATTACCCCACGGCGGAGTGCTCGAATAGCCAGGTTCTAGAGGGAAACAAGCCTGCATCTCATGGCGTTGAGATGGAGGGGGCTTCACTCTAGAATTGGCGGGCTATTCGCCGCACTCATAGGCGGTATAGGATGACCCACGGAGGGGCGCTCAAGTTACCGGATCCCATGAAGTGCTGTGTGGCCCATTCACTTTGTTGATTGGGGTTGCCTCACTTTTGGGATTTGCAGGTAACTTGTCGTGCTCGTAGGGGTCCAGGTTTTCATTGCACAGGCTATCCACACGACTGGGAATGTCGGGTTTTATTTGCGGCTCAAATGAAACCCGAGACTCCAAGATTATCCACCATTATGTGTTGCTTGTTTTTGATCTGTGATGTTGATTATATCATGCCTGGGACGAATGTTATATATATTTATATATACTAGTAGATGTTGTATATATTTTGTACCCGTGCTAGTGCAGCCCCCGCTATGCCGTTATTTAAGTAACCTAACGGTGCATGACGGGGCCCCGTGGAGAATGCAGATGGCATATACGTACATTGTATTTTCGTTCTTTTCTGGTGTGATAAGTTAATTGATGGGACCGCATTAATTTTGATTAATGCAAGAAAAGAAACCTAAAAAGATGTTGTTGGAACAAATTTCGAAAAACTATAGTTATATTCTTTCGCTTTGCATAGTGGTATTCGATTGTGAATATCCAGAACCTCATTCGAGGAGGCAAGAGCCGAGATCCCTTCGTGGGGAGTGACCTCTTGAGTAAAAGTTTATACTGTAGATTACTCGGTTTTCTTCAAAAACCACTAGTTTTCAAAAGCGGAGTTTAAGCCACTCCTTTTCAAAACTACTTAGTTCCTTCAACGATATCAAGTTAATTACGTTAACGGTTTTTTGCCAAAAACCAGTCGTAGCCCTCCGTTATTTCAGAATAGTAATATTTAGTATTCGTGCTGCGTTTGTTGACCTAGTCAAGGCGTAGTGTACGGTAGCTAAGTGGTATTTTTTTGTGCATTGTAAATGCGATTAGTTAGGACAGTCGTGCGGTCTTGTTGACCTAGTCAAGGGCACGTGCGGATGGGTTTAATGAAATCAAGAAAATGACTGGTTGAACTTGACTAGCGGTTTATGGTTTGTTGACATAGTCAAGGTCATAAACCGTTAGGGGCAAAAACCACATCGGGAGTTTCAAATATACAGGAAACTTGCTAGTGTTGCATACCTTCTGGAGTATGGTGACTAGAGTGACTTCCATCTAGGTCATCACACAATGATCGTTGGATCCCGATCCCATTGATTAGTAGGATTACTCCTGGGAGATTTTTTCACTTAACAATCAATGCTATAAACCAAGTAGGTGTCTAGAACGGTGTTAGCGGGGCTATGCCTCCAGGGAAAAGAGGTTATGTAATTAAGGAACTTCGTGAAAGCATTGGAAAACCTCCCTCAAAGTACTGACACTAGCCTGGCCGAAAGGTTAAGCAAGTATTATGACGTGCGATTAATCCTGACTAGTTCTTCTTTTAGGGTTTGAAGAAGAATTCGAGAAAATAGTGGGAGCCATCTTGATTAGATAAACTAATAATCAATTTAATCTTGCAAGAGTGCACGCTGAGTGTTCCTTTTCTCTCTCTCCAGGTAGCAACCAATTCATGCCCTAATCAAGATAATAAGATGTATCGCTTGACTGATTCGAATTCTTATTCGGGGCTGGAGAACGTCGGTTCGGCTCTAACTTATGACAACAGTCTTGAGTATGAGTAGAAGAAAGAGGATTGCATGAATTCCTTGATGACCCCATCGAAGAAGAAGCATACTATTGCGTCTCCTTCAGGTGTTCTTATTATTTAGAACTACTTTTCGGTCAGTCCTACCTCCTAGGTACTAGATACCGGATCAGGATCTCATATCTGTAATTTATTGCAGGGACTGAGAAAAAGTAGGTTGGTTGGACCTGGTGATATGTCCCTCAGAGTAGGGAACGGAGCACAAGTTGATACTGCTGCCGTCGGTGAATATCACCTAGCATTACCAAATGGCAATACTATGATTTTGAACAATTGCTACTATGTACCTTCCATGATTTGCAACATCATATCGGTTTCTTTACTTGATAAAGATGGATATAACTTTGTTCTTGATAGAAATATCATGAACATCTATCTTGATAATGTATTGGTTGCAGAAGGTACACTATGTAATGGTATCTATGTTCTAAATCAAAATGCAGTTTTCAATATACAAAATACACGCAAGAGGAAGAGTTCAGAAGTGAACGAATGCTACTTGTGGCATTGTAAACTTGGTCATATCAGAGATAAAAGACTAAGTAAGTTGCATAAAGATGGATTTTTGAATACGTTCGAATTTTCATCTTATGAAACTTATTAGTCTTGTCTCAAGGGAAAGATGACCAAATCTCCGTTCACTGGACACGGAGAAAGAGCAGCAGAGCTCTTAGGACTCATACAAAGTGATGTATGTGGTCCGATGTCTATACATGCGAGGGGTAGGTTCTCTTACTTCATCACATTCACTGACGATCTCTCTAGGTTCGGATATATCTATCTCATGAAACATAAATCTGGAGCTTTTGAGAAATTCAAAGAATTCAGAAATGAAGTAGAGAACCAGACTGGCAAACGTATTAAGATCCTCCGATCTGATAGAAGAGGGGAGGTTTTAAGCACGGAATTCCTAGAATACTTAAAAGAGAATGGAATTCTTTCTTAGCTTACTCCTCCGTATACACCACAGCACAACAGTGTATCAGAGCGGAGGAACCGTACCCTATTAGACATGGTTCGCTCCATGATGAGTAACGCCGAGTTGGCTCTTTCATTTTGGGGACATGCGCTTCTGACAACGGCATATCAATTGAATGATGTTCTATCCAAATCCTTGCCTAAGACACCATTCGAGATATATAATGGTAAGAGGCCATATCTTAAGAGATTTAAGATATGAGGTTGTCCGACATATGTTAAAAAGAATAATCCGGATAAACTAGAGACACAGTCAGTTTTATGTAAGTTTTTGGGATATCCAAAGAATAGTTATGAATATCTGTTCTACCACACCGAGGAACAGAAGGTGTTTGTTGCTCAGCACACCATTTTCTTAGAAATGGAATTTCTTGCAAAAGAAATTAGTGGAAGCACGGTAGAACTGGAAGAAATTCAGGAACCACAAACTGAAACTGAAGATTTGTTGGAACCTCAAGATTCAATAACTTCGAACGAGCCTCAGCCACTCCACAGATCTAGTAGGATTTCTCATCCGCCCGAGAGATACTACGGTTTTCTCATAGACTGGGATCGAGAGGATTGCATCTTGGAAGAAGATGATCCTACTAGTTTCAAGCATGCAATTATCAGTCGGGACTCTGATAAGTGGATGGATGCTATACGTTCCGAAATGGAGTCCATATACGCCAATAAAGTGTGGACCTTGGATATTACTCCACCTGGGGTAAAACCCGTTGGATGCAAATGGATCTACAAAAGGAAGATTGGTGTAGATGTCGTTAGTTATATATATGCCCTAGAGGCCATTATTGTACATGATTGTATATTATAATGGATGCTTGGACATATATAGAGAGGACTTGCTTGCTCGACATGATAGTATGCTATCTGGTTGCTCTTTATCTTAACATGTAGACCAGTATTGTGATACTGTCTTGCTCTCACATGTTGATAAATCCCTTAGGATATGTACTTGACTACCAGGACTATGATGCAGATCATACTAGTGGGGCCAGGGTATTCCACAAGTTCATCCTTTAATTGTTCCTAGTCGTGAGAGTATCGAGATAGGGCATCGATATTTCAGAGTAGTGTGTATGTTTCCTGACCCTGTATGGGGCGGTGGATGATCCCATATCCATTGGTGTTTGACATCAAAGATTGTACACAGGTGCTCATTGGAGAATGGGTACACCGAACAGGACTCGCCGAGAACTCCTAGATGGTATTATACCTAACGTCAGATAGCATTTCTCTAGTGACACCGGTACATCTTAGTCTTTAGACCAGAGATCGTCATAGAGTCTTGTGTGATTCCCACTGTGCTTTGATTTCCACCCAACCACGTTCAAGAGAGCATGCAAACAGGTGGATTTTGGGTACAGTTCCGAGTCACATGGAGGCAATAAGCGATAGGAGAGGTTTCGTATCTCCCAGTATTAGGGGTTCTTGTTGCGCTATGCTCGATTGGCCATAACAGGAAGTCCCTAGTCAGGGCTGATAATAAGATTTACTGGTAAGTGTTATCAGTAGTTTCTCGACCCGTTATGAGCCTCACATCGGCATGATTTATCAAGTTATTGGGGTCTGACGTTTACCACTCCTAGACTCGATATGTGACATATCAGACAAAGAGACCGGACTGTACGGTAGTGTTACTTACTGGATTCACGGGAGTATGAACAAGCTTGCTTGTTGATCTTCTGATCGCTCAATACCTGGATAGCCGTTACGTCCAGTTAGTACCGCTGACGACTTGTGGGTGACTGATATGATCATCACCTACTGCTGGCGTATTGACGAGTCTTTAGAGTCCAACACAGAGGTTTTCTGGCTTAAGAGAAACGAAGTAGGTTACATATGTGATATGTGCGGGACCGAGATTAATGCGTGTATGTGATACCGTATTCTAATCTCGCGATATATGATATCAGTCGGTTATATGAGATATAGCCGGGTTATTGAATCAAGTGTTGATTCGATAAGGTGATATAAATGATATTAGTCGGTTATATGTGATATAGCCGAATTATTAAATCAAGTGCTGATTTAATAATTTAATATATAATTATATATTTGATATAATAATATATATTAACTAATATTAGCTCACTTAAGAATTTCTTTTCTCTAAATACATATAAATATATATGAGATATATATTAATGTATTTATTTTTTTGTGTCATGCTAGATGATACATTGGACTTGGGTGTATGAGACTCATACCTAACTAAAGATAATTTGGGTGATTAATTATTAAGGGAAAAATCAAAATTAGGTGGAAATTAGTATGGCTAAGATGCTTGTGGAAGCATATAGAAGCCTTGACTTAAGTCCACTAATTTTGTTTTACTCTAGATATTTATTAACCCAACCATTATCTTTAGTCATGATTAAGTCTCTACAAATACCACTTGTGATATTTTCTCCATGGTTCATCACTTGATCTTTATCATCTTCTTCTTTGCTTTCTAGATTTTGAGTGAGGTGAAAAAGAAAAAGAGAAAAAATAATTCTAAAGTGAGCAAAATTCCTACTTCATCAATTTATACCAAACCATCCATTTAGTATAGCTTGTTTACTTCACTAATCCATCAATTAGTGAAGAGTTAGTTTGAGTTAGAGATTCTTCGACGTAGATCATCTTCGGCCTCAAAGATCCTTTAGCATGCTCGTTCCTTTCGCCTAGTAGAGGCTAAGGAGAGTCCGGGACACTACTACTTGGAGTTAAGGAACTACTACACGGAGCTTTAGAAGTGAAGCACCGGTCTACAAAGATTGTATTCCTATTTCACTTAGTGTAAAGTTTGTTTACATGCATATAAAACCCTAATTCTCTAGTTAGATCCTTGGTCGGGCTCGCTCGGCACCCTAGATTTTTTTGAAATAGCATACTTGATGCTTGCCAAAACATAGCGGGGGTGCTAAGAGAACCCAGCAGTGGTATCAGAGCCAAGTTAGAGCATTAGGAGTTATCTAGGCGAAGTTAAAGTGTTCGATCGAATATTCGAAACCCAAAATTCCCACTCTCTGGAATTTTTTTCAAAAGTTGGAATTTTTCATATTAAAAATATTCAGAAAATAGTGCAGGGTTTTCTATGGATCCCCAAGATAAACGACGGCCCAACTCGACCAAATGACCGCGGAAGCGCGGCCAAAACATGCTTTTGCCGACGGTTCCGCGGCGCCGTTGGTGAGGCAGGGAGCATGCCTTCTTGTGTTGGTCCGCAACTACTTGGGGCACTCTCTGGGTATTTTTTAACTATGACTCAAGTGTTGAGCTCTTTGGGAATTTTGGGTGTTTGATAAATCGATCGAAATGTTTAATATCGTCTAGATATTTTTGATATGTGATACAATATTTTGAATCCACAGTAATTAGTTTTGTGAAAACTAATTAGTACTTTGTAAATCTAGCAATTTAGTCTCTTTTGATCGGTTGCCATGGAATTTTGATTCGGATCAAAACTTCATCGCAATCTCATATAGTACGCGAACGTTCACTGTAGGGTTACTAGGCACACTAACAAGGCTCTACAAGGCATCGACCATGCCAAAATTAAAATTTTTATGTGCCGAACAACCCTAAGCTAGATCGTATACTAGAGATTAGGCAAAGAAAATAGCAAGTAAACAACTTTACGACTAAGGGTATGCGAAATACAACCTTTGTAGTTCGGTCCTTCACTTCTTGAGCTCCTTGTCGTAGTCCCTTCGCTGCGATCAAAGTTCTCCCGGGCTCTTGCATGGCTTCACGAGGCGAAAGATGCGACCTTGCTTGAAATCTCCGAGGCCGAAAATGATCTACGTCGAGGGAATTCCGACTCAAGCTACTACTTCACTAACTAGAGAATTAGTGAAGTAAACACCCTAAACTAAAGTGCTAATCTAGTAGAGGATGGAGAAATAGGAAGTGGGTTCTCTTTGGAATTTTATTTCTCACAATGATTCTCACTTTGGATCAAACCCTAGCAAGCCTTTTCTTTTGAACCAAGAAGAAGATGAACAAAAGAAAATGAAGAGGATAATGATCAAGTGGGTGAGCTAACCATGGTGAGTGAGTATTATATACTAACTCTTGTAGAGACATTACCATGGCTAAGTGTTAAGGTTAGGTTAAAACCCAAAGTAAAAACAAATTTAGTTGACTTTAGTCAATGCATCCACAAGCTTCCACAAGCTTCATGCATTTTCTAATTTACCACTAATTTTGTAATTACTTTTAAATGTTAAAACCCAACATAACAAATAGCATGGTGTATGTCTCATACACCCAAGTCAAGTGTATCATCAACCATGATACAATAAAAGAAAACACAATTTTAACATATATCATATATACATTAAAGTTGTGCTCATGCGAGAAAAACCCTAAAGTGAACAAGTGTTAGTAAATGTAAACTAGTATATCTAATATACAATTATACACTTAATTATTAAATCAACACTTGACTTAATAATCCGGTCATATCTCATATAACCGACTAACATTCATCGTATCGACTTATCGAATCAACACTTGATTCGATAACCCGGTCATATCATATATAACCGACCGATACTTAAAGTCGCGAGAATAGAATACTGTATCACATACACGCATTATTCTCGGTCCCGCACATATCACATATGCGCTCCTATTTCGTTTTGCCTGAGCCAGTAAAACCTCTATGTAGGACTCTAAAGACTCGTCAATACGCCGGCAGTAGGTGATGATCACATCAAACACCCATAAGCCGTCAGCGGTACTAGCTGGACGTAACGGCTACCCGGGTATTGAGCGATCAGAATATCAGCAAGCAAGCTCGCTCCAACTCCTGTAAAAGCCTGCCGGTAACACTTCCCGTACAGTCCGGTCTCCTCGTCTGATATGTCGCATATCAAGTCCAGGAGTGGTAAACGTCAGACCCCAATAACCGATAAGTCATGCCGATGTGAGGCTCATAACGGGTCGAGAAACTACTGGTAACACTTACCAGTAAATCTCTAAATCAGCCCTAGCCAGGGACTTCCCTGTCACGGCCAATCGAGCACAGCGCAACATCAACCCCCAATACCGGGAGAGGCGAAACCCCTCCTATCGCTCATTGCCTCCATATGACTCGGGACTGTACCCAAAAACCACCATTTTGCACGCCCTCATGGACGTGGTAAGGTGGAAATCAAAGCACAGTGGGAATCACACAAGACTCTATGATGATCTCGGGTCTACAGACTAACCTGCACAAGTGTCACCAGAGAACTGCCATCTGACGTGAGGTATAATACCATCTGGGAGTTCTCGGCGAGTCCGTCCAGTGTACCCAGTCTCCACTGAGCACTCGTATACCATCTCTGATGTCAAATACCAATGGATATGGGATCATCCATCGCCCATCTCATGGGTCGAGAAGCGTATACGCTAGTCTACATTGGTATATCGATGCCCCGTCTCGATACACCCACGACTAGGGACCTTGAAGGATGTACTTATGGACTACTATGTCCCCACTAGTATGATCTGCATCATAGTCCAGGTAGTCAAGTACACATCCTAAGGGCTTTACCAACATGCAACTATAAGACAGTATAAAGAGACAAGTATACATGTTAAAGTAAAGTGCAACCAGATAGCATACTATCATATCGAGCAAGAAAGTCCTCTCTATATATGTCCAAGCATCCAATATAATATACATCATCTGTACAATACTGGCCTCTAGGGCATACATACAACTAACAATCTCCCACTTGCACTAGGGCCAGCTGCTGTAGTATCGCATACCAAGCATCCCGAAGAGTCTCTCAAACTGTATCTGGGGAATGGCCTTTGTGAGTGGATCCGCTGTGTTGTTCTTCGTGTCAACCCTCCTGACCTCGATCTCCCAGCAATCAACGATCTCTCGGATCAGGTGATACCGCCTCATAATATGCATGGATCGCTGATGGGACCTGGGTTCCTTGGCCAAAGCCACCGCTCAATTGTTATCGCAATACAAAGGTATTGGATGCTCAATGGATGGAACCACTCCAAGTTCAGTAATGAACTTCTTGATCCAGACAGCCTCTTTGGCAGCATCGTTGGCAGCGATGTATTCAGCCTTCATCGTCGAGTCTGCCACGGTTTCCTGCTTGGAACTCTTCCAGCTAACCGCCCCTCAGTAAAGGGTAAAGACAAATCCCGACTGCGACTTAGAGTCGTCCTTATCACTCTGGAAGCTCGAATCGGTAAAGGACTCCACTTGGAGTTCTTCGTTACCATACACCAAGAGCATCTCTTTAGTCCTTCGCAAGTACTTGAGAATGCTCTTCACAGCTGTCCAGTGACTCTCTCCAGGATCATCTTGATACCTACTCACTACACTTAGTGAGTATGCTACATCGGGTCTAGTACATAGTATCGCATACATGATAGAGCCTACTGCCGAAGCATAGGGTATCCCTTGCATGCGAGCTCTCTCCAAATCAGTCTTGGGAGACATCTCTTTGGAGAGAGTGAGCCCTGAGATCGTGGGTAAAAACCCACGTTTGGACTCTTCCATACTAAACCTCTTTAGTATGGTGTCAATGTACCTGGATTGGGACAATCCCAATATCCTTTTAGATCTATCTCTATAGATCATAATTCCCAATATGCAGGAGGCATCACCAAGATCTTTCATTGAGAATCTTTGTGATAAGAAGAGCTTCACCGATTGCAGCATATGAATGTCATTTCCTATCAATAGTATGTCGTCCACGTACAATACGAGGAAGACAACCTTACTCTCTGCCATCTTCTTGTAGATACAAGGTTCATCTACGTTTTTGACGAAATCAAACTCTTTGATAACGACGTCAAAGCAGATGTTCCAACTCCGCGATGCTTTCTTTAATCCATAAATGGATTTAAGCAGCTTGCACACCTTCCCGCTGCTCCCACTATCTACGAAGCCCTCTGGCTGAGTCATGTACACACACTCTTCTAAATCACCGTTTAGAAAGGCGGTCTTAACATCCATTTGCCAGATTTCGTAGTCATGATATGCAGCGATGGCAAGCATGATCCGGATGGATTTAAGCATAGCCACTGGAGAAAAGGTTTCGTCATAGTCCACACCTGGTCTTTGACGAAAACCCTTTGCAACAAGTCTAGCTTTGAAAGTCTCTACTTTCCCATTTACACCAAGTTTTTTCTTGAAGATCCACTTGCTCCCAATAGGTTTTACCCCTTCAGGAGCATCTTCCAATGTCCATACTTTGTTAGTGTACATGGATTCCATCTCGGACCGCATTGCATCCAGCCATTTCACTGAGTCATCACTCGTGATGGCCTGCTCGAAGCTAGTTGGGTCATCATCAACCATGATGCAATCTTCGCTCCCACCATCCATGAGAAAACCATAGTATCTCTCAGGTGGGTGAGGAACCCTACTAGATCGGCGGAGTGGCTGGGGTTCATCGGGAACTACCGAATCCTCTGGTTCCACCAAATCTTCTGTTGCAGATTTTGTAGCTGGAACCTCTTCCAGTTCTACCTCATGACCACTAATCTCTTTTGCAAGAAATTCCTTTTCTAAAAAGGAGGCATGCCGAGAAACAAACACTCTTTGTTCCTCTGTGTGGTAGAAGATATACCCTTGTGAATTCTTGGAATATCCTACAAACTTGCATAGAACAGACCGTGCCTCGAGTTTGTCCGGATTTTATCGTTTGACATAGGCTGGACAACCCCATATCTTAACATAGTTAAGACATGGTCTCTTCCCTTTCCATATCTCATATGGAGTGGTAGGCACAGATTTGGTGGGGGCCATATTCAATAGATGTATGGCTGTTTCTAGCGCATACCCCCAGAAGGAAATAGGTAACTCAGCTGTGCTCATCATAGAGCGCACCATATCTAATAGGGTGCGGTTTCTCCGTTCTGATACACCGTTATGCTGTAGTGTATATGGAGGAGTCAGCTGAGAGAGAATCCCATTCTCTTTTAGGATGTCCAGGAATTTATTGCTCAAGTATTCACCTCCTCGATCGGATGGAAGGATTTTAATAATTTTTCCGGTTTGGTTCTCGACTTCTTGTTTATATTCTCTAAATTTCTCAAAAGCTTCAGACTTGTGTCTTATCAAGAACACATGTCCGTATCTTGAGAGATCGTCAGTGAATGTAATGAAGTACGAAGAACCATCCTTGGCATGTGTAGACATGAGACCGCATACATCACTATGTATCAGTCCCAAGAGTTCGGTAACTCTTTCTCCGTGTCCCGAAAATGGAGTTTTGGTCATTTTGCCTTTGAGACATGACTGGCAAGTGTCATAAGATGAAAATTCGAACGGTTTCAAGTATCCATCCTTATGAAACTTAGCTAGCCGTGTCGCATTTATATGACCGAGTCTACAATGCCACAAGAAGGATTCGTTAGTTCTGAACTCTTCCTCTTGTGTGTGTTTGTTATGCTCAGAACTGTTGATTGATTTAGAACATAAATGCCATTGCACAACGTGCCTGATCCAACCAACTTTTGGTTGAGGAAAATGTTCATAACATTATCCTGTAATACAAAATTATATCCCTCTTTACTTAGTAAAGAAACCGATATAATGTTGCATATCAGGTTCGGCATGTAATAACATTCGTTCAGAACCAATGTATTACCAGTTGGCAATATAAGGTGATATTCCCCGACGGTTTTAGCTGCAACAATTGCACCATTTCCAACCCTTATGTCTTTATCACCTTCTCCAAGTTCTCTACCTTTTCTAAGCCCATATAACTGATTACATATATGGGATCCTGACCCGGTATCTAATACCCAGGACGTAGAGCAAATGGAGAAACAGTTCTCTGTAACGAACACGCCCGAAGAAAATGCATTAACATGTACTTTCTTCACTCGGGTGGCATAGGAATCCTGGTATTCCCCTATATCCTGTTCAGTCCTATAACTCTTATAAGAAAGAACAGAACCAACGTTCCCCAGCACAGTATAACTTGCGGTTTCGGTCAATACATCCATATTATTATCTTGATTAAGGCATGATATGGTCGCTACCTGGAGAGAGCGAGAAGAAAACACTTTTAGCGTATGCTCTTGTAAGATCAGATTGGTTATTATTTTATCTAATCAGGATGGCTCCCACTGTTTTTATCAAATTTTCCTTCAAACCCTAAAAGGAAAGACTAGCCGGGATTAATTACACCCTACAACTTTGCCAATCTTTCAGCCAGGCCAGTGTCGGTACTTTGAGGGAGGTTCCCCGTGCTTTCGCACGGAACTAATTAAAGTAAACCTCGTTTTTCCAGAGGCGTAACCCCGTTGACACCTTTCTAGACACCTGCTTGATCGGCTAATTGTCCTGTGTAAAACTCTCCCAGGAGTAACAATTACTCGCAGTGGGTATCGGGATCCAACTATCTCTTAGAAGGTATGCAATCTCATTGCAAATCTCAACACTTGAAATTCCTGATAATATTTTGCCCCTAACATGCTATGACCTTGACGAAAGCCAACAAACCATAGCCCGCTAGTCAAGTTCAACCCATACATTTCTTGATTGAATTAAACCCACCCGCACGACCCTTGACGAAAGCCAACAAAGCCGTACGACTACCCTAATCCAATTGCATCATATGCAGCAGATAAGCAGCATATAGCTACCGTACACTACACCTTGACGAAAGCCAACAAATGCAGCACGAATACTATATACAACTTATCTGAAATGACGGAGGGCTACGACAGGTTTTTCTGAAAACCTATTGCGTAATGAACTTGATATCGTTCTAGAATCGAGTGAATTTTGAAATGGAGTGATTTTGAGGCTTTTATTAGTTTTGCTAAAGAGGTCACTCCCGGTGAAGGGATCTCGGCTCTTTCCTCATCGAATAAGGTGCAGGATATATCATATATATCGCTATGCAAAGCAAAACTCCAAAAGCAGTCAAAAGTCAAACCGAGTATTGTAGAATCTGCCAGTTTTGCTAAAAAGGTCACTCCCGGTGAAGGGATCTCGGCTTTTTCCTCATCGAATAAGGTGCAGGGTATATCATACATACCGCTATGCAAAGCAAAACTGTAGCTACCCTTTTTATTTGAAAATTTGATTCTACAACATATTTTAGGTTTCTTTTCTTTCATTAATCACATTAATGAAGTCCCATCATATAAGTCACCTAAACATCATAGATAAATACGACGTACACTTATGCCATCCGCATTCGCCTCGATGTCCCCTCGTGCACCGTTAGGTTCGGTCAATATATCCGTATTATTATCTTGATTAAGGCGAGATATGGTCGCTACCTGGAGAGAGAGAGAAGAAAATACTCAGCGTATGCTCTTGCAAGATTAGATTGGTTATCTAATATATCTAATCAGGATGTCTCCTACTGTTTTAATCAAATCTTCCTTCAAACCCTAAAAGGAAAGACTAGCCGGGATTAATTACACGCTACAAGTTCGCCAATCTTTCAGCCAGGCCAGTGTCGGTACTTTGAGGGAGGTTCCCTGTGCTTTCGCACAGACCTAATTAAAGTAAACCTCGTTTTCCCAGAGACGTAACCCCATTAACACCTTTCTAGACACCTACTTGATCGGCTAATTGTAATGTGTAAAACTCTCCCAGGAGTAACTCTTACTCGCAGTGGGTATCGGGATCCAACTATCTCATAGAAGGTATGCAATCTCATTGCAAATTTCAACACTTGAAATTCCCGATAATTTTGCCCCTAGCACCCTGTGACCTTGACGGAGGTCAACAAACTATAGGCTACTAGTCAAGTTCAACCCGTCATTTCTTGATTGAATCAAACTCACCCGCACGACCCTTGACGGAGGTCAACAAGGTCGCACGACTACCCTAATCCAATCTGCATTATATGCATAAGCAGATAAATACTAGTTAGCTACCGCACACTACGCCTTGACGGAGGTCAACAAACGTAGCACGAATACTAAGTAGGACTTATCTGAAATGACGGAGAGCTACGACAGGTTTTTATGAAAACCTATTGCGTAATGAACTTGATATCGTTGTAGAATCAAATGATTTTAAATGGAGTGTTTTTGAGGCTTTTCTAGTTTTGCTAAAGGGGTCACTCCCGGTGAAGGGATCGTCGGCCCTTTCCTCATCGAATAAGGTGCAGGATATATCATATATATCACTATGCAAAGCAAAAACTCCAAAAGCAATCAAAAGACAAACCGAGGGGTGTAGCATCTGCCAGTCATTGTGTCACGCCCCGCTTCCCAGAGTACGCAAGATTGGGCACATGACATAGCCAACCATGCTACCTGTGGGTAGGAAGTATCCATCCACAGTCACATTACGGCTGTAGAGATATCAAGAACAAGATAAATAAACTATCTAACACATGTCCAAATCCATAATGATAAGAGTCAATGAAAAATAAGTGCGGAAGCAAATGATCCAATACAATAATAGAAAGATACGTCCCATAATGCGGGATCGCACCTGGAAATAAAATGCAATAAATGAACTAACCACTACAGAACTCACAAATCAGCCTGCTGGCTGAAGTACTCCTGCTCGGTCGTCGACAATGGTAAAGAATCTGGGCCATGCAAAACCCAGACGTCAGCGCGTCACATCATCAAGTAGTAACATAATAAACAGGCAATGCGAATATAAACATGAATAAAACAAGGGTAACAATAGTATGTGTCAGAGCAGTGCAGGGTAGTGTGCAGTGGGTAACTAAATTGTTCTATCAGGTTTTCTATTCTAAAGTCTTTGAAATCAATTGATGAATCGTCGATGTAACTCAATAGTATCCCGTGCGTGCCAGGGACCACGGTCAAGGTCCTCGGGGCTGAATCCGAGACGTGCCGCTAAGCAGTAATAGGTAGCAAGATGGACGAGTGATGTCAGCATCACCACTCCGGGGCTGGCCAAGCCCGTAAGACTGATCAGAACAAGTATCGAACTGTTGAGTTACAAGTCGGTTTCACCTTTGATTTCCCCATACCCCCAAGCTATGTATGTCAGGTCAGGTATTCAGTAGTCAAGGACTAATGCCAACAGAAAATCCGGTAAAAGTAGGTCCGTCTGGATAGACAGCAGGGATGGTCAGGTTTGTCGGCATTAGGCATGAGATCATGAAACAAGTCATGTCATGGTACAACAGGATGAGTCGGTATGTATGTATATGTCATGTGTAGCAGGGTCAGGCCAATATGTAGTGCAATCGAGTATGTGCTCACAACAGGTATACAATCAAATAATGAACAGCAGCAGGAAACAGTAAATAACAATATTATTCCTTGTAAACACAGTGATGTTTTGTATTCTCTTATTAACAGGTTCAAGCACCCTTGGGCGCAGCAATCATAGGGTAAAACAATATTAATAACACGAAGCAATGAAACCATTAAAACTACAGCATAATAATAGTTACAAGGATGATCTAGCAATTTAAGCAAGGACGTTCTAATTGGTTTAATTAGTTAAAGTGTGGATTGATAGCAGACCGGTTAATTACAAGCAACTACTATATTGATTTAACGTTACGGATAATTGTGACTATCAATTCAAAGTTATAAAAGGATATCGATGTTACTAATAGCTGTGTGGTTATAATATGATGATTAAGTTTGTAGCAAGATTTGATCTTGTGTACTAGCATGTTAAAGCAAGTATTCGGATACTTGCCTCGACGGTTTCGCAAACCGGAAAGCACGGATGCAAAGTCGGCAGAAAACACGAGACGGGTGCACGGGACACGGATCGAGTCCCAGCAGAGAACAACGGGATCACACGGACCAGGGTACTTCGCTGGAGCGTCGGGTTCACAAGACGGCACGGTCGGGTTCCGGCAAAAGTCACGGCAACGAAGTTAGCAACACGATAAACGTAAAAGGATCAGTGGGGGGGGGGGGAAAGTGCACAAAAGGAAGGATAAGGATGCTTACAGGGAGACACCCCGGGGCAACCACGGCGGGTTCGACGGCGCTGGAACGCCGGCGAGGCAGCGACGGCGGCTGCGAAGGCTTGAACAGCCTTGGGTTCGCTGGAGAGGGGGTGCGACGAGTCGAGGAGGGTGGTGGTCGGCCCTGGTGATCGAGGGGGAAAGGAGGTGGTCGGAGGTGGCGCGGGTGACGTCGACGAGGGTCGACGGCGCGTTCTCCGGCGACCCGGGGATTGGTGCAGGGTCGGCTCGGTCTGGTGGTGGTCCGGCGAGGGGAGGAGGGAAGCGACGACGAGGTCGGGACGAGGAGGGTGAGAGGGAGTCGCGAGCGTCGTCGGCGACGGGAGGCGGCGTCGACGGCGGGATCCGCGGCCGAGTGATGGCGTCGTGGGTTGGGTGCAGGCGCGGAAGATGAACGGAGGAAGGAGGAAGAGGGTGCGGCTAGGTTGAGGAGGTGCTGACGGCGACGGCGAGGTCGCGGGGAGGTCGGCGGCGCGGTTACGAGGGGCTAGGGTTTGGATTCTCGTGATCGAGAGGGAGAGGGGAGGCGGCTGCTTGGAGGAGTTATATAGGAGGAGAGAGAAAGAGATTGGTTAGAGAGAGGGAGGGAGAGATTATTGGATGAGAGAGAGAGAGATAGGGAGAGAGGAGGCGGGGCCCACGAGAGACTTAAGTCTCTCGTGATTGGCTGCCAGGAGATTTTAAAAAAAGGATTTGAGAGGGTTTTGAAAGATTTAACAGTTAAGGAAATATATAATCGTATATATATAGTTTAATGATATTAAATTAAATGGGCCCTTTTGGCGCTAAATGAAACATTTCCAAATCGCGCCCGGGTTGCGCCCAAATGTTCCAAATTCAAATTATAGGATTTTAAGCGGGTTCCAAATTTTGAAAAGAGGTGTTTAATGATTAAAATGCATGCCCCCAAGTCGGACACTTGCACGCGCGCGTAGTCATCCAAACTTGCCCGTTTAGCCGAACGGGACGAAATCTCGACACGCGGACGCTACCACGCGACTAGTGACGACGAGCAGGCCAACATGGATATTTTAAATTTCATTTTAGGAGTTAAAATTTTTTATGTGCCAAAATGACTTAACCGGTTAAAATTTAGCAATAAACACCAGAAAATCAGAATAATTGGAAATGAGCAATATATGACACTCAACTAGAAATATGAATAGTATTATTGGGCTCGGGTGTTACATCATACCCAACTACAAAAAGAATTTCGTCCTCGAAATTCCAAGAATACAAGATAGCTAACTACTGGAAAATGTGAGGAAATTTCTGCCGGATCTCGTCTTCTCGCTCCCAAGTGGATTCTCCATGCGATCGAATACCCCAAGAAACTAGCACAAGAGGGATAACCTTATTCTTAAGAACCTTTTCTCTTCGATCCTTGATTTCCACTGGTCGCTCCTCAAAAGTCAGGTCCTCCCGTACGGTCAACTCCGAATGATCCAAGACATGAGTCTCATCACGAACATACCTCCGTAGTTGAGACACATGAAACACATCATGAACTCCTGCTAATGACTGTGGTAACGCCAACCGGTACGATACCTCTCCAACACGCTCCAATATCTCGAAGGGTCCAACGAATCGAGGACTAAGCTTTCCCCGACTTCCAAAGCGAATCACCCCTCTAGTCGGTGATATCTTCAGGAATACCAAATCACCCACGGCGAACTCTAGAGGTCTTCTTGACGTGTCGGCCCAACTTTTCTGTCTGTCTTGAGCTGCCTTCATATGCTTCCTGATTGTATTCACCTTCTCGACTGTCTGTACCACCAAATCTGGTCCTAGTAACCTTCGTTCACCAACATCATCCCAACAAACCGGTGAACGGCACTTACGACCATACAACGCTTCAAACGGAGCCATCTGAATTGTCGCTCGGAAGCTATTGTTGTACGAAAACTCCACCAGGTGTAGATGATCCTCTCATGAACCTTTGAAGTCTAACATGCAAGCCCTCAACATATCTTCAAGGGTCTGGATCGTTCTCTCCGATTGTCCATCAGTTTGAGGATGATAAGCTGTGCTAAACTTCAATCGAGTCCCCAAACTTTCTTTTAAACTCCTCCAAAAGTGCGACAAGAACCGAGTGTCCCGGTCGGACACGATGCTTACCGGTACTCCATGCAATCTGACAATCTCCTGCATGTACCGCTCTGCCAAAGTCTCTGTCGATTGACCAACCCGAAACGGAATAAAGTGAGCTTCCTTGGTCAACCGATCGATAATCACCCATACTGCATTGTTGCCCTTTGGACTCCGCGGTAAAGCCGTCACGAAATCCATGGTTATATGTTCCCACTTCCACTGAGGAATCGGAAGTGGTTGCAACAAACCAGCAACCCTTTGGTGTTCAGCCTTGACTTGCTGACACACCAAGCACTTAGCCACGAAGCGAGCAATTTCCCGTTTCATACCTTCCCACCAGAAATGCTGTCGAATATCTCGGTATATCTTTGTCCCACCTGGATGTACAGAGTAAGCTGAACTGTGTGCCTCCCTCATAAGCTCTTCACGCACATCTCCTTTTGGCACACACACACGGCTACCATATCTCAACGAACCGTCTTCATGGATCAGTAAATCGGTTCGTAGTCCGGCTCCAACCTGCTCTCGAAACCTTTGCAGTCTAGGATCCTGCGATTGTGCCGCTTTAATCTTCTCAACTAAGGACGACTGTACTTGCAACTGCATCAACTGTCCTGTAGCATGTGGTAGCACAACCTCCAAGTCAAATCTCCGAAAATCCGCAATGATCTCTCTCTGTGCAGTCAATATCTGAATTGCTGGTAACCGACTCAGCGCATCCGGCACGACGTTGACTTTTTCCGGATGGTACTTAAGATCAAGGTCATAGTCGGCCATCAGCTCCAACCATCTGCGTTGCCTCATGTTCAACTCCTTCTGAGTGAACACATACTTTAAACTCTTGTGATCTGTAAAGACTTCGACTCTCTCGCCCAAAAGGTAGTGTCTCCAAATCTTCAGGGAGAAGATCACGGCTGCAAGCTCCAAGTCATGAGTCGAATAGTTCTTCTCATGAGTCTTCAGTTGTCTCGATGCGTAAGCGACGACTTTCCCATTCTGCATTAAAACACATCCCAATCCTTTTCCAGATGCGTCGCTGTGAATCACCAGTCCTCCTGAATCATCCGGTACGGTTAGGATAGGGGCGGTTATCAACTTCTGCTTCAATGTCTCGAAGGCCAATGCACATCCATCCGTCCAAACAAACGGTGCCTCCTTACGCGTAAGCTTGGTTAACGGCTCAGCTAAACGAGCGAAGTTCTCCACAAATCTTCTGTAGTAACCGGCGAGTCCAAGAAAACTTCTTATCTCCGCAACATTCTTTAGAATAGGCCAATCTCGAACTGCTGCAATCTTTTCGGGATTGACGGCGATTCCATCGCCCGACACGACATGCCCCAGAAACTTCACTTCTTCCAGCCAGAATTCACACTTACTCATCTTTGCAAATAACTTCTCTTTTCTCAGCGTCTGCAGTGCGATCCTTAAGTGCTCAGCATGCTCCTCCGGACTCTTCGAGTACACCAGAATATCGTCAATGAATACCACAATAAACTGGTCCAAGAACGGTGAAAAGATCCTGTTCATCAAATCCATAAATATTGTTGGCGCATTAGTCACTCCGAAGGGCATCACTAGATACTCCAAATGTCCATATCGAGTTCGAAACGCCGTCTTGCAAATGTCTTCTGCCTTCACTCGGACCTGATGATATCCTGATCGCAAGTCCAGTTTCGAGAATACCCTCGCGCCACTAAGCTGCTCAAAAAGTTCTCCAATGCGAGGGATCGGGTACTTGTTCTTAATAGTCACCCGGTTCAATTCTCGATAATCAATACACATCCTTCTCGTGCCATCCTTCTTCTTTACTAAAAGAACTGGAGCTCCCCAAGGTGAGTTGCTGCTTCGAATCCATCCCTTCTCGAGTAATTCACCCACTTGTTTCTTAACTTCTTCCAATTCCACCGGTGCCATCGGATAATAAGATTTTGATACTGGCGCTGCACCAGGAATAAGGTCAATCGCAAACTCCACATCTCGCTTCGGCGGTAAGCCCAAAATATCTTCAAACACATCCATAAAGTCGCGGACAACTGCCGGCTCTTCATTACTATCCACTACCATAGCCGCAAGAACATTGTTCG
>JASDDO010000031.1:632129990-632159990 GCA_030015575.1 Agapanthus africanus | reverse complement strand
CGCGGAAGAGAACGGTTTGCCGATACAATGCATACAATACAGCGGGTTCTTGAAACTCCTCGTATTGAGGTCTCCCGATTCCCGCCATGAAATCTCTATTTGACCTTGCCCCCTATTTTTTTCCCGTTCCCTTGCTTCAAAAAAGATCATGTTGCACTAAGTTACTTACGGAGGAGCGAAGCATTTTTTATATAACGATCATGCTCGTGCTGGCCGCGCGTTAGGTGAAAATGGACATCACCGAAAGGAAAGACCACAAGACCGGGGCTGGTGCGAGGCAGGAAGCTACGATGCCGCGTTACGATCTGGTGCGACGATTTCCGATAACGCATTCGAACGATTGTCACTGATTTGATTAGACTTCGTATCTAAGGCACTTGTTCCGCTCCAAAAACCGATGCCTTGCCACTTGGACTCCATGCGCAGTCTTAGATATAAAACCACCTGACCTTTCTGAGTCGCTTACTTTAGCTTCCCTTCCCACCGCCCATGAAAAAGAATAGAAGGAAAAGTCCCTTGCTTGGTTCAGGAGCTACCTTTAGAGTTGCATAATAGGTCTTGCTTCCTTAAATGGAGTTTGCTGTCACTATGCTTTCGTGATTCCGTATGGTATGGTACTTATGCAATGTGTATCATCAACAGCGCACTCTCTCTTCTCTTGCTTTAGGAAAGTGTATCACTAGGGAATTCCACTCCGAATCATCATCCGAGGTGTTTTTCGCAAGTTTTGATTAAGACAAACAGGCCAATGATCCAGGGAGTCGATTCAGCGGTTTCCCCTCCTCTCCCTGCCGGTCGAGCAGCTCCGCATCTCTCTCTTTTGTCGAGCACGAGCCTATTGATTCCCCTTTACATTGTGTGGGAGTCTAAGCTAATGCATCGGTAGTTCCGGAATTCATAGTAGAAGTTGAATCAGGCTAGGAAGATACGAGATCCTCCTTTTCTATCCGCCTCTGAAGATCCTTAGTCTGTGGAACTATTAAACAAGGCTCATCTTTCAGCTACTTTACCAGAAGATCGTTGAGAGGATCAGCACTCAGATTGCAAATCAAAGATTAAGTAGTACAATGCTTCAGAGAATAATAGACTATACATCAAGCCAACAGAAAGGGAAGAGGTCTAGTACCGCCAGCCAGAGTCCTCGGAGTTTGGTACATCCGAATCTGCGGATTGTTGGTTTGCGCGTCAAAGATCATTCTCATCATCAATAAGTTCTTCCGTCTGTACAAGAAAGACTTGGTGAGTGATTTTTCTTGACTATGAAAGGAAATCAAGACCAAGCTTCAATTGCTCCTCTTCTGTCTCTGTAGGCATTGAACGGGAGTGTACCAAAAGAGCTATTCACGGAGCGGGCAAGTGGTTACAACGTAGAGTGAGCAAACTTGAGGACATTCCCATACAAAAGGAGAGGGCGCTTTGCTTCGTTTTCCCCATCTATTATTACGCGGGGAGCAGAATCCGAGCTATGGAATCGGTATCCTCTCAATCCTGCAACAAATGACCTAAAGATGCAAGCAATTCAGTCGACAGAGAGGGGTGGAACTTGACTTGCAAACCGTCAATACCCTTCTTTTTATCAATCAGTTTCCGAGCAAGCAGACAGAGTTAGTAGTCGTGTAAAAATAAGGTAAGGTAAACAGTTGAGATAACTGTCAAAATGGGTGCTTCCAACGCTCAATCGGCAAAGAATAATGAAATGTTTGGAAAAAAAGTCAAAAAGGCAAGTAAGCCACCAGCAAGAAAACGGATTATATGCAGCAAGAAAACGGATGCGCTACCGCGCAACGGCTTTCGCGCTAGGCGCTCACTCCGTTGCTTGGTCTTGAAATATAGCAGGCGTTATTCAAACCAATTGAGCGTGCTATATTCAGTCGCGCTCATCCCTTGCTTGTTTACCTCTCGGAAACCTAGGTGAAAGAAAAAACAGAACAAGTCTCCCGTTTAGGCCGCGTCACACCACTCGTTCTTTTGATAAGCAGTTTTTCTTCCACCCACGGGTACCGCCGACATACACTAAGGCCGGGTGGTCAGGAAGGATGTATGTGAGGCCAACTATTTCCTTTCCTATACACCAGAGACGAGTGCGGCTTTCCAATATGATGAGATGGAAGCCATTACTAAGGGTTACACGACTTTCTGGTACCAAAAAAGCAATGTCTGATATGAGACCTATTCTTTGGCCTGCTTCCCATGCGCGTTAGAAAGCAATTCTCATATCATAAAAGAGCTACTAGCCAGAGAGTAGGCCTACTAAGAGCAGATCATGAACCCAAAAGAATAGAGACGATTCCGGCTAAGCCGGAGAGCTTGGCCCGATCCTACTGGATAAGGCGATGGATCACGAGATTGACGATGCTATTATGCTGACCCATTCCGCTAATACGAGAGAGCGAGGCAATGTATATTGTGTTGAGAGGTTCCACGCGGAGATGCAAGACGGGTATTTTTACGGATATGACAAGGCAGGGTAGTCATATAGCGGGCAGGCGAGTAGAAAGATAGTCAAGATTGGAATCAAAAATCGCGCAGGCCTTGAAGTGTCAAGGCCGAGAGAACAGACTTCAAACAAAGGCATACGCTAGACTGAAAGGGCCCAGTGGCGTGGCTCATTCTTTCCACTTGCAGCTTGACGGTGCAGCGGCGGGACCCGAAGTGTTGGAGAAAGGCAGAGAAAAGTAGCAGACTTATTATGGAGAAGCTTCTGTCGATGGTATATTAGATCATTCATATGCTTTCAGAAGATGTCTATTCGTTAGATTTTTGACTATTAACATTGCCCCTTTATTTTCCTGCCCTCTTTCCAGTATAAAGTACCTATGTACTATGTACGGTCTCCAAGTAAAGCCCCAGTTTTGAATCCCATTTTTTCCAGTATATGAAGATTGATTAGTCAGCCGAGAAAGCAAGTATGAAATTCAAGCTTGTACGAAATAGAGATTGGTTAGGCCAAAAAAAGTGATAAATCACGCTTTGAAATTACATCCAAACCTCAAGCCTGCTGCTATTATTGGACTTGTTGACTCTTCCCTCGCTCTATATTTTTTTGGAATTGACTTTCTTCGCTCCAGCCTTACCTAACTGGAACTAAGAAGCCTGCCATTCCTACGATAACTAGAAAGCATACCGATGATACTTGAACCAGTTCTATGCTTAACACAGGGATCCAAAAGTGGGTTACAATGAAAACAACTCTTCTATCTCGATTTTGGACTGGACCCTAGCTCCTATTCTACTATCTTGGGGCTATACTCGTTGGTTTAATCTAATTGGTTTAGCCCTAGATCCCTTAGCAAGCCATCCATCAAGCGCAAAAGAGAAAGCCAGCAAGAACGTAAGGTTGCAACGAAAAGGTATATTCCCCAGTTCCAATAGCCCTCTTTACAGTATCAGGAAAGAATATTAGCCAGTACTTCCTTTCCGCCTAACTGGAAGCAAGAAGCGAAGCCAGGGTTCCACAGAGGAAAAGAAAAGCTTCAGATGAAGGTGCTCCCCTTTATTTGAATACCCACCTACCTAGTGGGAGTAGCTCGACTATAAGAAAGTACGCCACCTTTTCTTTTTCATTTGGGCAGATCCGTTTGGGAAAGAAGCTCGCTTCCAATATCAAGGGTGACCGGATCTTTTAGCTTTTTGAGAGAAGCCTGTGCAAGCAAAAGGGGAAAGGGAAAGGAAGATATATAGATTCGCCCTAAGGCCCTGAAGCCGACCTAAAAGCTTTATCCAATAATAAGCTAAAGCACTTACACTGGGGTTTGATTCCTCTCTCACCTGAACCTATAGATTCTGTTATCTGGTGGTCGCATCTCCCACTCCCTGCTACGTTGGTCTCCATTTTCCACTTCAATGAGCTCATAAGCCGTGCTTATAGAGAATGTTCCATTCTTGGATGGTTCCCCAAGCGATTCGATCACCATTACCTGTTTGATTCGGCGGCTTAATGCCCGCTATTTGTTGACACGATGCCACTGGTCAGAGATGCTGGAATTTCTCCCATTTCCAAGACCCATTCTCATCAAGAATATCAGCCATGCATCTTTACAAGTCCTCTTGAGGAACTGCTGCTATAGCGTTCTCAAGGGTTTTTTCCTCATCCACCCTAGAATCCCTTCTTTTTCTCATTGAGAGACCTCCGAAATCAACACATTCTTTTCCCTGCCCAACCACATGAACTCTTCTGTGCCCTTCTCTTGGAGAGGGGGTTTAAGTATAAGCGGATGAAAGCCTGGCTAGAGCGAATAGAAAGAGTGGATTTCTCAATTCACTGCCGGGTCTAATCCTCCTTTTCCCGGATGCTGATCTAGAAGCTAAAGCGAATCACCGGGCTCTAACCCTTGCCAAATAGAGGATTGATTGAGCCACCCATCGTCCCCCTCTTACCGCTTTGCTCATCGCATGCTGGTTATCAGAGTAGAAGCTGCATCACTAATCGCGGATGTTTGGACATTTTTAGGAGTTGAGTAGCTGCCCACCATCCCCTTCTTCAATGAGAGAGGACTCAACCCCCGAACGGTATGGCTTGTTAAGGTACGGCTCGGCAAGGGACGAAGTAGTTGATGTGATGACAAGGCATCCCCCACAGTGCAGATGAGTAGTGCCATTGGTATCATTCCTTTCTTTCTTGGTCCAACTTGTGTGTGTTTTGAATTAATGTTCGAAATAGTATATATCTATATAATAGAAGTCTGTGATGCATTGAGAGTAACCCCCTTCTGACTGAAAGAACCGAACCATCTTTCATCTCTTTTTGCTCACTCCATGAGAGAAGAGACTTTTTCTTATTGACTTCATCAGGAGGTATGTAAATATCCTGTGCTTTCCTTCCTTTCTTTTTGTATGGTTCGCCACATCACATGCCTTTTCTCTTTATCTTTCAAGCTAGCATCGCTATCTCAGTCTGCTTTCCCTGCCATTGGTAGTACTCTCGATTTCTCTTTCATTGCGTGGATTCGATTCCTTGAGATCTAGCTCTCCGCTATCTATAGGAATAGAATCAGTCCCGGTCGAGAAGTCGAAGTGATCGAAGCATTGGTGAAATGAATCAATCGACTCTCCCTACTTACTACTTAACACATGTAAGATCGAAAGGGCAGGGGCATCTCTTGAGTAGAAGGAAGATGACATAGAATGCAAGCTGTGAGGAAGGGACTTATGTTAAGCTCTCCTGGCATTACTTAACTAAAGCACTAAAAAAGGTCAAGTTATCATCTTTCTGTCCTTTCTTAGACTCAAAACCATCGACCCTCAAGTCTCGTTATCGTTGTAAGTGTGACTTGGAGTTATCTGAGCAAGCCAGTGATTTTACCCTGCGTGAGGGCTTCCACGTCATCTTCTCTTTCAGCTTCCTTAGGTTGATTAGATAGGGGTGGAAATGTAGGCTCCAGTCGTATAGGAACGGTAGGGAATCGCAAGAAAGCGCGTAAGCGCGTAGTAAGAAGGTCTTAGAGAAGTTCGAGAATGGTCTAGTTAGTTTGTCAGTCCCAGATTCGCTAGTCATATTCCCAACCAGTGTAGAGAGTAGCTCGCCACAGCCTCTTGTCTCTTCTTCTAGCCAGGAAAGTGAATTGCTTACGACCAGATGTCTTAATAGATAGCAGCTTTCTCTCAAACTCGTACTCTAAATTCACGTTTAGTATGGTAAAGCAGAAGTTCGAAAGCGGACAGTATCCATGTTAGGAAAGGAAAGGCAGCCCTAACGACAGCAAGTAGTAATAAGCTCCTCAATCCTGTGCCCTTTGCCTGTTCCCGATAGTATGTCCAGCAAAGAAATAAATAGGCCCAGCTTACGTCTTCAAGTCCCGCCAGTTTCTATGCCCGGGGAAATAAGTCACCTTTTATAAGGTGTGGTTACCCATTAAGTAGCACGCGCCTTTCCTATGGTTAGGTTATTGAGATTCGTCCTTTTCTTTTCCCCTTCCATGTGATTCACCAGTATACGCTATCCAGTATTCCCATTTCCTGCTCTTCTTCTGATGCCAGTGATTGTAGCCGTCTTGTCAAGGGGGGCGGGTGTCTTGTCTTTCGCATGGTGAAAGGTGAAAGCTCCAGTGGTAAACGGTTCCTTCAGTCAAGTCAGATAAGAAAGTCAGGGGATGGACATCTGTAACAGACTTAGGGGAGGGTGTAACAATGCCAATAGTCCGTCCTCTTTTTACAGTTCAAGTAGCAAGTGGGAAAGCTCGTAAGTCGAGGGTTAGGACTTTACAGGACAATTAGAGCTAGTAAGCCAGAGTAGAGTCTCTCGTAATACAGTGCAGGAAGTGAGCTCGGTGCCTTCTTTATGGTAAGATCTTTTTTATATGGGATGGACGGATGAAAGACTCTTTTCTAATGCCAGGTTTTGTACCCTGCTTCCTGTTGTAGGGGCAGATCCATTTTTCAGGTATGAAAATAAAGCACCCGTTAGATCAAGTATGGAATCCTTATTGTATGTATGCCTCAAGGAAACCTCTTCCTAGAGCCAGTTAGAGTGCCCAATTCCAGTTTCAATATCTTTCTCGCTTAACCCGATAACCCGCTCTAGATCAGCCTATATTAAGCCAGAAAATCCAATACCGGGAAACTCTTTTATAGTAAAAGGTTCGGAAGTAAGTAGTTCGCTTTTGGATTTCGGGTCCAAAACCCAAGAAGAGGGAAAGGCGGGAATGAAAGAGGGATTGTCCGAGCTCAAAGGCAAGGAGATCTATTTCAATAAAGTAAAACGTAGCTCTTGCAGAGGGAGGGGGAAGTCTTTCTAGAGCAAGGGATGTCGCTAGCATTCTTCTTCTCTAAAGTAGTTTCATTCCAGTGGGTGATAAAAAGTCTTGCCTAGTCCTAGGGCTTGAAATACAGGCAAAGCATCGTAGTACCTCCTTGAACAAGGCTTGTTACTACAGAAAAGAGGCGATAGAGATTCATTGGAAAGATGACCCTTGCAAGAGGCAAGAGTTGATATCGAGATGCCTCTTATTGGACATCTGACCGGGCAGTAGAGCAAAGCGGGAAGATCAGTATTTAATTAAAGTACACTTGCTCTAGAAGGAGCTGCTAGTCTTAGTGCCACAGAAGGAGCGAAGCTGATTCGACCAGACGGGAGAGGAGCGGACTGCGACGAATGCCTTTCTTGCCAGGCCGGGAGTTGAAGAAGGAGCAGCTGTTATAGAATCCACAGTTTTCAGGTTTTCGGGAAATGAATCAATAGTAGAAGCTATCCCCGAAGAAGATTGATGGACAGAACCAGTTGGCACTAGTAATGCCGAAACACAAGTTCCCGCGTTAGCAATAATACGATAGGAGTCAGGGGCAAAACCTTCTTCTATTGCACCTTGGACTGGGAGACGTGCAGAAACTATTCGTGCTGTCGTGTCGAACTAGGTCCCTTTTGACTTTTGGCCTTGATTACCTTTCCGGTCAATGATTAGGACTTTTTGACAAATGACATATTTGCACTCATTCTAGCAAAGAGCGTATTATTGCAGGGGATAGCATCACAGCACATTCTTCCTAAGACCCTATACTAAGAGCGGATAAGCATGAAATTACCTTGAAAAGAGCGCCCCTCACAGTGGATATTCAGCTAAGCCCGGATAAGGCGCAAACAAGAGATAGCGATTCACTGCTTTCCAGCTTTCCTTGCTAGGTCCAATAGGCTGTTATAAAGCGTTTTCCCCAGGAAGGTAAACCTCACCACAGAAAAGATTTGAACTCATACCTTCTACGCTCCGTGGGAAAGACTTCTCTTGCATTACAGGTCTGCTCATCTATCTCACTTATTGTATTGATCTTATCTGTTCACAATGGATTACTCGCTCTTGGACACCTCTTACTGCTTACTAAGGCATTTAAGGAACTAGCGGTTATTCCGATTCCTACTCCTAGTAGGCCACTCACTTCACTCCCTTTTGAATGTGCAGCCTAGTCTCTGTCCGTGGGTCTTCTACTATTGATTAACTTGTTCTCTAGATGCCAGATGCCTAAGCCTATTCTTGCAACAGACGTGGCATAATTGCTAAATCAGTTCCTTCCCTCTCTCACAACCTAGTCTGCTCGTGGTCATGGAAAGCCCGTCTTTTTGGCATAACTGCCTCTAGCAGCTCCTTCCTTTGGAACCCTTGGTTTTCCTTTTACTCATATTCATGTGCTGCGGATTCTCGAACAAGAACAGCTTATTCTCTTCTTCTCTTCCGAAACAACCTATTTTGAACCGATTCGTGCTAACACAGGAAAGAGCCAAGCAGCGGATAAGATCCCAACAGCTGTTATTCCAACAACAGCAAGAGCTGATATGAAGACAAGAGCGGTTACGTGAACAACGGTGAAAAATGTATTCTCTTCCGTCGTTTTTGGGCCCCAAATGCCACCACCACCTATGAGGCCAATTCCCCAAACTTCACCAGACCCGCTCACGATCTACTAAAGGGGTAAATCCGGCTTCTAAAAATGACCCGGATTACGAAACAATGCCGAATAGTATTACGGTATTTACTACCTTGAGATTTCATTCTCAAGAACGTTCAAGATTTCCATCACCACGTGTCTCGTCCATCTTCTCGGTATCGGTAAACCCTTTCCGACTTGGATCGATAGTGTACCATTTCCGCCTGGGTATGTAATGCCTCAATTCTGTATGTTCAACGCTTTGGGCAAGCCAGAGCAAGACTTGGCACACTTTCTTTCCCGTTGCGGAGAGACCTCTAAGAATGGAGCATTATGTCTTCGACCATTTTTGCAATCACTCGAAGGAGATGCCTTTGTATGGTATAGCAAGCTGCCTCCTGGGTTAATCCCTGATTGGGATAGCCTTGTAGCTCGGTTTCACAAACACTTCAAACTATACTCAAAACCCACAGGAGTGTAAGCGTGATCGAATTTTCGGAAGCCAAGCAGCGTCAACACGAGTCTGTTGATTACTTTATCGCAAGATGGAGAAAAAGAAAAAGGTAAAGAAAAAGTCATTTTCTTGGATCAGGAGATCTCGGAAAACAGAACATTTTCCTCCACTCCCTACAACCACGTGCCCGAACCTCTCCTCTTCCTAACGGTCAAAGAAAGCAAAGGTGCTTGCGGAGTTGTATCACATTGGTTTGGGCTTGAAGAACTCCACGAACGATCAAAGTGAAGAAGACACCGCTTTTTTTTGACCATCGACGATCAGATGCCAGGCCAGGAAAGGCAGTGGACAAGCCTCCAATCCAGAGCCAAAGGAAGAAATCCCATGCATAGACTCATCATGTATAAATCCATCCAACAAGGGTTCGTATACCTATTTTCAGGCCCAGTCTGCGCTAATCACTGGAAAAGTCCAGAAATTGACGATCCAGAGTTCCAAAGGTATGGTTTACTTTGGAAAGTGTATGATCGTGTGGCTGCGAGAGGTGTTCACTATCAACCACCCGTATTAGTTGATCACCTTCCCAATTTGAAGGGGTGGATCCTTGCTTGTAGGAATCACCGGACATGACGGGTTGCTGTGTCCAGAAGGGACTTCAGTGATCTTTTGGATAAGGTAGGGAGCAAGCTTACGGGGTGGAGCTCGATGAACCTCTCCAAAGCCGGCAGAAGCACGCTGATTATGTCGGTTGTTATGGCTACACCCATCGTAGCCATGTCCTACTGTGGTGTGCCGGCTGCGGTGCTTGACTCCATCGAAAAGATGTATAGGGATTTCCTTTGGGGTGACACTGCTGAGCATAGGAGACTGCACCTAGTCTCGTGGGAGAAGATCTGCAAACGGAAAGAGGAGGGTGGGTCGTTGCCTCAAGCCTTGGCGCACGTATTTGTTGGCAAAGAACCTGGGCAGAGCACTGTCCCAACCCTCGTCTATCTGGGCGCAAGTTGTTCGAGCAAAGTATTCCCTCAATGAGGACCTTGTCATGTCTGAGGGCTCTCGGGTACAAGTGTATGAATTATCACCTATATGGAAAAGGTTGAAGGATTGCCTATGCTGGGTCTCGAACAAGAGGAGATGGGTGGTTGGTGAAAACCAACAAGTCTCTCAATCCAGTGCAAGATATCATCGAGCAGGCCTTGTGCATAACCGCCCCTGGCTCTTCTTTTCTTCACCCACTGCACAATAGTAATGGAGTCTCCCTCCATCCAAACCCGAGATGCACCCAGGACCTCAACTGCGAACCGCAGTCCAGCCCATGCACCTATAAGCTCAGCAAGTGGAACTGATAACCCATAAACACTAATTCCTTCCGCATAGACCACCCCGGCTTGCTCCTTTCTGATCAGAAAACCAGCTCCGCCTTTGCCAGTTACCGGGCCCTGTACACACCGCCATCGAAATGAATCTTTAGCCATAGTGAGGGTGGGGGTCCCCAACCGAAAGATATGATGTTAAGGGGGACAGCTATATGAAATGAACTGTCGAATAAGAGGGATTCTGAGAGCCGATCAATCACTAGATATTGAGAGAGATTCTTTCAACCTGAGATTGATGAACTGAAACGATTTACTTCCTTTCCCCTTGCTTCATTTCAAAGGACCCTATCTCTTGGTTCGGGGATTGACCCCTGCCTTCACTCATCTGGAACTACTTATTCTGAAACGAAGAAAGCCAGCTCTTAGCGAGGTGCTGAAATCAACAACCGGAAAGAAAGAACTCGTTGCTGAAAGCGGTCTCGCATCTATCCGTGAGTGAAAGGAGAGAAAGTACTCTCACTATTGACTCAAAGGAGTGATTCAAATATTTGATGCTATTTGAAAGAGATTCGTCGAAAGCTACTCACTCTCAGAACCAAGCCTGGCTCTTCCCCGAAACCTAGCTCAGATCTTTCACCCGAAGAGGTATGATTCAACAAGTCAACTACCTTCGATTAGAAAGTGGAATTCACCTAGGGATTGGCAGGAACCTTTTCCATCCTTGGCTTTGGCCGGGCATCAGACATCCGCATAAAAAACCTATTCGATGCGGGCCCTTGGCTTTGGTCCTTTCGATAGACTTTCCGTAGCCTCTCTAGCCTTTCTTTCTGCAGATCGTTGAAAGAGGAACTCCTTGTGACAACTGTACTTACTGCTGTACTTGTTAAAAGAGATAGACCCGCTATGACTCAAAGATGGTAATAAGCTAATAGATGGGCCTCATCTCAAAAAGGTAGAGGAGAGATAGAATGAGTCAATGCGCATTGCCAGTTGAGATTCAATGTGGGAATAGTCCTTACTTTCCGGAAAGCTTAGGCTTAGTAAGGGAGTCAATAGACTGATTGACCGTAACTTAACTAGTTCAAATATCCCTGTCTGCCGCATCCATAGAAGAAGGAGGGCGGCGTTCGTTCTTATTGATTTGATTGAAGGGAACTAATACCTAGCTAGCGTTCTGGGAGAATAAGGTCATTTAGTCAGTTCATAACAATCTCTGTGAAAGGTGGGAAGCAAAGAAAACGAAATGGCTCTTCGCTCGTCCTTCGCTAACGCTAACTCGCTGCTCGCTATAGTAGGCGGCTAGGCTAACTCAGCCACTGATCCTCCGGCGCCTTTGGGCTCGTTTCGCTAACGACTTTACGACTTCATGTTTCATGGGGCTTCTTAGTTTTTTGAAACTATGTTGCTTGGCTTCGCAGCTGAGCGAGCATAATATTCGTACCAAACTTCGTCCAAAGAATGCTTCCCTTGCTAAGGGAAAGAGTTATAGTGTTAGCTTCGCTTGCTTTCGCTTTGCTTGCTATGCTAAGAGAACCCGGTTTTTATGCGTTAGCCATACAAACAAGCCAGAGAAGAGTGAACGTTAGCTCTGCTCTAGCTTGCCCGCTTCGCTCGCCTCATAAACGGGATTTAGAACTTCTTTGGAAATTGCATTGATTCATTTTCCACCTATCTCGGAAGAACAATGTTTTCATCTCACGGATAGGGTTCTTTCGTTCTAGTTGGGAAGCAAGCAGGAGAAGCTAGCTAGTCCAATTTACCGGTTTTCTCAACGGAAGCTAGGGAGGAAAGAACTATACATGACGAAAGTCAAGCAGTAGTTAATCTTTCATCCGCGAACTCAGGGATATGTTTTTCAAGCTGTTCATAAAGGCAGGTGGTGTTGTTGATTTCTTTTCTCCCCGAACGGATAAAGCGTGGGTTAAGCCAATAGTCCTGTTGCTAGCCCCTCTTCGATTGAGTGTAAGACGCTTTCCCAGGTTTAGGGCAGAGTCATTATATATGTGCAGTGACACAAGAAAAAGACGAGACAAGCAAGCAAGACCGGGTATCTAGCCCTCGGCGATTGATAGCTAACCCCTACCTGCTGAGTTGCTCTCTTTGTTGCTTCTTTAACGTCTAGGTTCTCAACGCCTTAAGTCCGGGTTGCTTGCTCGAGTGAATGGTCCCATCGCTCACGATAAGGATGAAAAGTAGGGCAGGTCTAGCCATACGGATAGTTGAAGTGGATTCTCCTAAGAGAGGATGGATTATGGGAGTGTGTGACTTGAACTATTGATTGGGCCATGCCGATATATGATTTTATCCGCCACGTTGGAACTCACAACCAAACGTGTCTCCGCCTCCAACCACCACGCAAGTCCCCCTATGTAGCATAGGATAGGCCGGTTCGCTTGAGGAGAATCTTTTCTATGATCATACCCGAATTATGTTATGCATGAACAGGCTCCGTAAGATCCTGTAGAATAGAATAAGTGATGTGGCACGATCCAATGTTCTATCTATTCCACTTACTTATTTATAGTATGGGAATGCATTCATTTCCTCTGCATCGACCCCGATCTATCATACTATCGGAGTGAAATAAGGGATCTAAGGAAGAACAGAGGCTAGACTTTATTAGTAACAAGTGAATACTTTGTATGTAAGAAAATCGAGATGTTGTGGGGGATAAACACCAATCAAATCAAAAAGACATGAGTAAGAAGCAAACACAAAAAGCACTTGATTATGATCAAATTTGTAAGCCTACTTGGATATTGAGCATTTACCTGTAAGAACGGAATTCTTTGCAATGAAATAGTTGCAACTCAGGAAATGGAATCTGGTCAATCTTTTCTTACATAGAGTCATTATATATGTGTGGATATGTATGAAATATAGATTTTCTATCGATCTATTTCTGTCATTCCTTTGATTCTTGCTTGCTCGTAGATCAGAAGCGGAGATGCATGTAAGTTTCTTGATACCACACTATTTCTCTTTTGGTTGAAGAAGAAGGTCGGCAAAAGGTCACTTTGGGAGAATGACCTTTACTATTTAACCCCCAGAGTTCCTGTTGAACAATCTGCTCTTGTCACTGGTATTGATGGTTCCCACTCTGCAAATGTTGCAAGAAATGTTGGTTGTGGTAGTGGTAAAGGGATAGTCAAGAAACGGTGTAACCAGCCAACTCGAGAGGACGAGGTACATGCTCTTTTTGTAAGAAGAATGGTCACATAAGTGATGAATGTTGGGTACTCCATCCTGAACTTCTTGGATTGTTGACTCTGGAGCCACAAATCATATGGCAGGTTCCTCTACTTCCTTCTCATCTCAAGTGCTCAGGTAACAAATCTCTTTCTCTTGCTGATGGGTCTTCAATTCCTATTTCAAGTCTCAATTGTTGTGTTTCCCTCTTCCCTACTCATTGTATTTTACAGGAGGGGATCAAGATTGGGATTGGTAAAGAAAGAGAAGGGCGATCCCCTGTGTCTTTCTCGTACCTTGGACAATATTCGTGAACATGCGCACCCTCATGAACGATTTTTGAGGGGCATTTTCGAAAAGTATTCTATTCTATTTTCTTACTTACTACTTGACTAAACTACTCGGGAAACGAAAACAAAAAATGACAATCCATTCTCTAGTTTGTAAAAAATTACTTACTACGAACGCACATCTCGGCCGTCGGGTAGCTGCTCACCATTTCAAAGTCTATATCTGTGGTTCCAGAAATGGAATTGCTATTCTCGATTCAGACAAGACACTGATTTGTTTACGAAACGCTTTTCATTTTATAGGATCTCCCATTCGTCAAAAAGGCCGTTCCTTCTTTTTAAAGACCAATCATTTATTTATATATGAGATAATGGAAGAGATGGCGAGCCGTATCAATGATTCTCAATGGAGGATCGGGGCTTTTTTGACCAATTCTTGTTCAAGTCCGAAAAAAATCCGTTCGAGAAAGAAGAAGATCAATTTAGGGTCGAACCAACAACCTGATTGTGTAGTTATTCTGGATGCAGATAGAAAGTCTTCGGTCATACTGGAAGCTGATCGATCACAAATACCTATTGCATCCTTAGTTGATTCTAAGATCCCATTGGGATCCTATAAAAGAATCACTTATCCCATTCCGGCGAATGATCCTATACAGTTCGTATATCTATTTCGTCATTCGATCACGAAAACAGTGATTCTTGAACGGGGAAGATTTCGATGAAAGAGACTGCGGGAGAAGAAAGAACTGACTAGAATGGTACCACTTATAGCCCTAAGCGCCGATTTACCGATGGCGGAGAATCGTGGAAGAACCGTTCAACCTTCTTTATTTGATTCCTGGTTCGCTATTGGCTCTCCCTCTCCGGCTACGCTGTTCCGCCCGAGCCGCTCCAGTTGAGGAAGCTGCCGGGGTTGTGAAAGTGCGTCTCCCTGATTCGAACAAGTCCACAAGGAGAACGTATAATATAATTGAACGGTGACCGTCGATCGAAACAGAAAGAATCGAGCGATTCCAAGAAAGATGATAAAGGGGCACGTATCCCCCATCCGTTCGCTCCCACTCTTGCGAGCTCGAACGTCAATAGCGAGACTGATTACCAATCCCGGGGAACAGCTACCCCAACAAAACCTGCAGTTTATCTGTTGTAAGTCATTTCTTCGACTATTTATATATAAATAAATCTACCAAAGAGACGATTCGAATTGATAGGACGAATTCTCAGGTTGAATCGAAAGGATGGCGCTAATCCCAACATGAAGGAGCATTCATGCTTTGAGATTGATTCAGACAAGACAATTGCCCACGTAACTGATCAACCGGGTAGAGCTCACGATCATTCAAAGACGTAGGTCCGGAAGAAGAATGGCTGACTCGCATTGTACCTACCTTGAAGGCTTCACCAGCGAAGTGGATCCCAACTCTATATCCGAAAAAGGGCATATACAGATCTTGCCTTTACTAATAGGGGCTGATCCATGGCCGGACACTCTATCTCATCTGGGATCACATTACGTGCGGGAATTTGCAGCGGAGATCCCCTTAAGCACAATCAAGGCCCACCTACGTATGTATTCACGATTGAACCAGACAACGTAGCTTAATCCATGGAACAAACCCCACACGCTGCCACCATGTGAGAGTCGGTGCGTAATGGATGTACGCCTGCCTTCGACCATTCCTGTTTACCAGGATCCTGGAACCAAACCATCACATGATTGATTGAAAATCACGAGTCGAATTTCTCTCTACCTATTCGACTATCAAGCTCTTGACACCCTGTCTAGCCTACCGCCCTCCTCCTCTTTTGGTCGCTTCGCTCTCTTCCCTCGACTAACGCCCAGAAAGACAAAGATTTCAGTCTGAACCTAAAGCCCTACTATGGGCTTGAAAGAGCTCACTAGATTGATCGCAAGCAAAAGAAACCTTCAAACTCGCATTCACATGTTCTTCACTAAACATCGAGGGTTCAAGACTTTATAAAGTACTAAACCAGAGGCACCACCTACTCCCCCACCACGCCCTTTTCCCTGAGTTCCGAGCCTGCCGTTAGGAGAACTTCTTCCAAGGCTAGGCCGTTAGCTCTAATAGAAATATTATTAACCACTCCGAGCAAGCGAGATTGAAATAGGTAGGCTTACGGTCCAATATTTCAATAGGCTTAGCCAGGTCCAACTTTGCGGAGAAGCCAAGGGTGATTCGCTCGTAAGCCCAACTAAAACTCATTCAGAAAGCCAGAGCTAGTCTAACAACTACCGATTCTTCTCACCCTGGGGGCCCGGTAAAAACCTCTCCTACCTTAACCTAGGAAAGTGACTTCGATAGGCCTCCTTCCCCCTTTGCTGCTTGAAACTAAGGGTCTGGCAGACAAAGCGTCATGTACGATTTTGAGCTGTCGTCCCAGGACCTCTTGCTTATGAATACCTGCTTCTTTCACTCTTAAAGACTGTCGGATGGTACTTGGTTGTTCCCTAAAGCATTTCCCGTTCGCCCCTTGGCTTCGTTCAATCAAAAAGCATTTCTCGCGGTTTTTATTTTCCGCAAATTCGGTATTAAGTCATAGATGCGCCTTTCGACTGGCATTCACTCCTCCAACACCAACTGCTGAAATAGCAGCGCTTATACCCCCAACTGATTCAATGTCACTTGGGATCGGATCCTTCCTAAATTCATTTCCCCTGGCCCTCCGAAATCGATGATTCTTGGCTACTTGATTAGGCATTTCCATCTCTCAAACTAGAAAGCGCTTTAGCTTAGGAAAGCTCCTTACTTCTTTTTATACCGCGAGTGACGAACTATAGCCATTCGCGGTCACCGCTGTCCTACTTGACTTTTTTATTAAACCTCACCCAAGGACCCCAGAAAGCATTTTCACTCGAGCGGAAACAGCTGACCAAGAGACAAGACTCACCAGACTCCATTGCTCCTAAGGCTTCTAGAGAGTCTTACTAATGGCATACTTCACCTTAGTAGACTCCCCGAATGCTCCTCTGGGAAAAAGGAAGATGACATAGACTATGCCGTTTATTCAAAAGAGCCATCACAGCTTATGAAAGAGCAGCTTGGAAATGGCTAATTAGTTTAAGGTACTGACCAACTGAGAGGGAGAGAGCCCTTTTTCAGTGTTGTCGGAATAGGACCTGTTGGTGGTTTAAAGAGCAAACCATTAGGAGCCGGTGGCTAAAGAGAGTACGACTTTGGTTCCAGAGATAGCGATTCGGCTTAGTTCAAATAGAACTAAAGAGAACGGGTTCAACTTATCCCAATCCTCGCTCTGGACCAAGGTGCGTAGCCTTTTAACATTCTCTTTCTCTCTTTCTGGCTTAGCCTACCAGGGAAATGGCTCCTTCTTATTGATAGCACAGGTGAGAACACCCCTAATGGGCAAGCTTCACTAATATCCCAGGAATGAGGAATGAAAGAACTTCTGCTATCTACTAACTCTTGCCACTGAGAGGGGATGAGTGAATACCTGGAAGAGAAAGTGCTCTTATTCCCGGGATCAGGGCATCAACTGCTTCATTTCTAAGTGCATACCCGATAGCAGTAGCAAAGGTCGGAATGGGAGCTGCTCGTGTGAAAATATCCCCTGCGCGTTGAAGGAAGAAGGGCTGCTATTGATGGAGGCAGGGCTATTGGAATAGAAGGCAGGAAGCCACCCAAGGGCGGGCTGGAAGGCGACAATAGCAATAGAGTGGGCAAGCCAAGAAGGATCGATTTAGGAGTTCAGACCCAGTAGCCAATGCCGGAAGAGGAGCCGTTGGTGCTTTAGTTCCGTAGCTCTTGCCTGAGACGGAAAGTTGGCAAAGGTGATATGCTCTACCGCGGTCTCCGGTCTCCCTTTTTGGGCACGCGCCAACCGGTCTTAAAGCCTCGATGTCCGCTAAAGAAGATAGAGATCGAGAGATGTGGCACTCCTCATAATGATTTAGAAAGACAAGACATAGCTGTTTTAAAAGGCATCGGTTGACTTTAATTAGCAGGCCCAAGTCCGATGCAATACTCGGGCGATAAGGAAGAAGCAGTCCCAGGCCTTAGGTCCTGATCTGAGAACTTGAGAGATGTGAATCATAGCCTAGTCTAGTTTCGTACCCAACAGCGAAAAGTGATGTCATATATTCCTTTTTAGAGAATCACCCAAATAAATCTACCAACTTAGGATCCGAGTTTGAATTGGCTAGGGCTAGGGGGCATGAGCGGTAGTCAGTGCTTTTGCTCTTACAGATGCCAGTCCTTTTTCTGTTGATGCGAAATAAGTGGTCTTAGCCTTTATGCCGCGTTGTCAGAAGGGGTTCAGTGAGACCCGGACTTAGCTCCGCAGATGTTGAAGGAAGAAGGGCAGGTTGAATTCACCAGGTCCAGGAATCGGTATTAGCCCTGTTTCCGCTGTTCTAGAGTCGGTAGCTTTAATTGCTCGTGTTGAATCAGCCGGGAGTGACAGCGATTCGGATGAAAGGTTCTCGCAATGGAAGCGGAGTAATAAAAGCCAAGGGTAGAGGGGAAGGTAGCTTCTGACTCTCGGTCTTCTGCAGTGAAAGAACTCTCGGCTAATTCAATTGTTTCAGCTCGAGCGAGGTAATTAGCCTGTGTTAGCAGAGCTCTTGGGGAAGAAGCAAGGGAGGATTTTTTCACATCTGAGATTCCCACTAGGGCAGGGCTATGAGAGAGAAGGGGCATTCCCGGTCAAAGCATTGATTCTAAGCCTTTCTTCTATGGGGGGCTAGGTCAGAGCTAGCATTGAATAAGAATAAGCTCGGATTCCTCTTAGCGAAGTCCTTTCCAACTCCGTCGAATGCTTTCTCATTGAACAAAAAGAATAGCCGGCCTTTGTTTTTGCTGTTATAGAAGAAGCTGCTCTTGGCCTTTTGCTTGGCACTAGGAAGAGAAAATCAAGATCTTAGGGCGGCAGCCCTTTAGGCCAATTAAGAGATCAGAATTGTACTCTTCTTCAAGACTTCAAGAACTAGCGAAAATAGCCCTGATCAAGGTGCGTGCGGAAGAAATGCTTGCTCTCAGCTTTATGTTAGCAAGACTCCGTTGCTATTGGACTTGGCTAGTAAGCCAAGAGGGAATCAGTCTTAACTAAGCCAAAAGGCTAGCGAACGAAGGGAAAAATAAGCTCTTGTTCAAAGGAGAATGGCTCTTGTTTGGTTCTATCTTAATAGAAAGAAGAAGATCCCACGTGCTAGCCGAAAGGCCGATTAGGATTCTGCGTTCACTCGGTTCTCTAAATAAAGGGAGAGAAGTCGCCCGAGGTCGAGGGGAGGAAGAGAAGAAAAAGCAGCTATTTCACCTGGTGTCGTAATAACCACTGTTTTCGGGTTGGAAGGCATAAGCGCAGCAGATCTTCTTTAAGAAGAAGCTCTTGCCATAGTACTGGACTTACGGCATTACCACCTATGTTGAAGGAAGAAAGAGTGTTCTCTTTTCCAAGGCAAGGAATAGCCTAGTAAATAAATACAGATGCGCCCGTGGGATGAGACTTGACTTCTGATCCTACTCTTCTTTAAGTTTAAGCGCTGGTACTCTTGCTAGAGATTGGGATAGTATTCAATCATCCGGTGCTCTCATGAGATCTCGTTGGCATGCCCTACAAAATGCAAAATCAGTCGTCAAGACTTAATAGTTCTAATTCCCCGACTCCGTTCCTATAAGCTCGCTTGGTCTACCTGCTTTGTTCTGATTTCATTGTATTCCTCCGTATTCAGCATTCGCCGGTCTCACAAAAAGCAAAAGCATATCAATTCGTTAAGGCTACTGTATTTAGTGCTCATTTTGGTCAACTCTCCATTATCTTTCTTTGGCTGAGTGGCATGTACTTCCATGGCGCCCGTTTTTCCAATTATGAAGCATGGCTAAGTGATCCTACTCACATTGGACCCAGTGCCCAAGTGGTTTGGCTTTCCCTTTTTCACTCAGAAAGAAAGAAGAAATGACGCCTTGCTTTGCCTGCTTCCTTCCTCGCTAATTGAAAGCAAGACTCACACGTCTGCTTATTAATGGGTCCCTCACTTGACCGGGGGATAGTTAGGCACATGGCTGTCGAAAGAAAGATAATGGTACAAAAAGGTAACAACACTATTGTTTTCCCTAGTCTCTTGAGAACTCAAAAGGGCAACGATACGATTTCCAAAACTCGAAACGGCAAAAGGTAACAACACTTCTATATTACTTGAAAGAAAGAAATTCTTATTGGACCCCTTTCGTGATTTCTCTTGCTGGCTTAGCCCCTCCAGCTTTTGACTAGTTGGGATCGGGAACAATAAGTTCTTGCGGTTCCAGTCTAGGGAGAAGAAAAGCCTAGAGTAGGATTGGCTCCAACCGGATGAGAATAAGCCCATCTCTGCTGCAGTTGCACGGCAAGGGAAGGGCAGTTCGGAAAAGGGTTCGGGTCCTTTCTCGGGCTTCTTTCTTCGTCTATCCCTTTTCTCGCCTTGTTGCTCCATAATGACCACTCAACTTCTATGCATACGGATTTCTTTATTGGGGAGGTTTTGACGATCGAAGGCCATCTCCAGATGTGAAAATCTTATCCGCTCGACTGCTTTGAAAGGAGAAGAGAAGGGGTGATTCTACGGTTTAGAGCATTACCAAGATAGCTAGTTAGCTCCTAGTAGCTCTTAGTAGATGGCCGGTCCCAACCACTTTTCTTGATTCCTTACCGTCTTGAGAAATGAAGAAGGAGAGATCCCTATCCCAACCAGATAATCTTTTACCGGAACATACCTTGTTCTATTATACGCCTCCGCCTTGGTCGAGTCAAAACATCCTCCGATACTACTTCAACTAGAGTCATCTCCTTTGGTTGGTGGTTTCAGTGCTATCCTCGATCCTTCTTTCGCTACTGAACTATCTGGGGCAAGGAAAGCTTCTTCTTTAGAGGCGGGGAGTGAAGCTAGGATACTATACTACCTGGTATTGAGGGAAAGCAGTTAAAGCAGCTAAATACTGACTTCCCTTCATAGGAGAGGAGTTGAAGAAGCTACTAATCCGTCCCCCGAGGATGCAGGAAAGTAGGTTCGAAGCTACTCGACTTACCAGGAGAGGAACGAGACTAACAACCAGATCGAAGGGATAAGGGGGGAGGAGCTTAGCTGCTCTTAGAAGGGAAAGGGGATAAGATGCTCTACTATATATAAACTCAAAAGTCTTGGAATGGAGTTGGCTTACCGGCCCCTAGAAGGGAGTTGGCTTACAGCTTTCCTAAGACTGAAAGGTTAGTATACGCTCGACTGAAGGAAAGGGTTCTGATCCTGTGACTGATGCGAGTAAGAAAGAAGTCTGCTAAGAAGTTGAGGAATTTACCACCTCAACCGGGGAATCACCTGAGATAGAATCAGCCAAAACCTGAGATTCCACTGGGAGAGAATCCGCCGAAAGGGATTGATTTTAGGTATCCCGTAGGAGCTAACTAAAGGCATAAGCCAAAGACAGCTAAGGATAGGGCCGGGGGCCTTCCCTTCGTGAAATAGGAGTAGGAGCGAAACGTTAGCTTAGGGGCGAAAGAGTAACCCGATGGAGCTAGGAGAGGGGAAAGGAGAACTGCTTGACTTCGGGAGTTGAGCTCTTGCCACCAGTTCTTCACAGGAGAGAGGGTAGCTCAGCATCTATTTGAGTTGATTTCCTTGGTTTAGTCCCTTGAAGAAGGTAGGTTAGAATTATATTGGTTTAGGATCACAAACAGAATCTGGATAAGAAGATTCGACTGAAAGGGGTTAATTCTTTCAAGGAATGCAGCTCCTCGGCTAACTAGGATCGTAGTTTCACTTAATAGGGTTCGGCGGGGAAGACATAGATTCCGGGAACGAAGCTAAAGGCAGAGGGCTGGAAAGACATTCGCTCGTTAAGGAGTTTGGGCTACTCGACCAAAGGGGTTCCCACCTCAACAGAATCAAGAGACGGAGCAGGAACACGATCAGGTTTAGGCGAAGTAGTTAGGACAGGAAGCATAAGCTAACTCGACATTCGGCAGAGGGCCTCGAAAGAGAGGAATGCCCTTAGATTAGGGGTCAGTTTCCACACCTGAGGACTAATCCGGATATTAGCTAGTTCTTGGGAGATGGACTGATTCATCCTGGTTCGGGAGTCTTTCTTTGGCTGTGAGGGAGTTTTGCTCGACTAAGCCAAAACCCATAGTTGTTAGCGAAGAAATAGGAGTTTCGCTCGAATCGAATATTGACTAATGTAGGGAACCGGAAATACGTCAAGGAGAGGGACGAGGCGGATAGGCCCCTTCCATACCCTCCTTGGGCTATATCGGAATCGGTAGAAAGGGGATTACGAAGAATCGTCAGACAAGACTAGCAGATCATATTCGCCACGCCCCTGATTCTTTTAACGTAATGTAAACAACCCCTACTGAAGTTCTTTCTCTCCCTCTCCCCTAGTGTACTCTCGAGCTTTCAGAAAGGATCTTAGCCATACCGGCTTCGCGAGACCATTTCGGTCTACACATGGCTAGGCACTTTGGTCGTTGGTTTCTCGATCAAACTCTCTGACGTCGAAGAAAGACTTCGAGGAGCAGGGAGGATTTTCTCTCTTGTACCTTAGTCGAATTCACACCAATCCAATCTCGACTTAAGTAAGTACAAGCAAGGCAATTGACTCGATCAAGAAGGTATGGAACTTCTCGACGCACCTCTATCAATTCCTTCTTTGCCCCATCTCTCTTCTCTTATTCAATTTCTCGTTACCGTCGACATCGTCGAACTTTTCTTATATATGAAATTTCTTCTGTCACAAGAAGTAGGATGCTATTGCTTGCTGGGTATGAATCCCATCTCTCGACGACGTCGGTCCTTCCTCCCCGCCCTCAGAGCAGATTCGAGGGCAGGGGATTTTGACACCGTTTCATGTCTTTCATGTGCAGTCTCTTCTTCCTAAGGAAGGTCTGGGCGCCTATGTCAATCGGTACTTTGGATGCTTTCTGCTTCATTCCATTCTAAAGTGAGGGGCTATTCCCATCCCACGGACAGGTAAGACACATCAACAGGTCTTTCGGCCTAACGAGTGCATTCATCTTGTTCATCAACCTCCTATTCCTCGTACAATGCCTTAATGGCAGCACCCCTTCTTTCCCCACCCTAGCCATGGATGAGAATCTGACCATTTCACTCCTTGAGGAGGAAAAGGAGTGAAATGGGCCCTCTTTCACCTATGAAAGAAGAAGAGTTTCAGTTTCGACTTTTGCTTCTGAAGTCAGATTGGAATTTATGCCCTCAGGTATCCCGGCTGTCGCCGACCCATTTCAGGTCACACAAGGACTTTCTTCAAGCCAGGAAGAGCAAGACCCGAGAAGAACGGAAAGCACAATAGCGCTCAGAGGGAGAGAATGATTTCTATTTCATTTCATTGCCCTCTTATCTTATTACATTACATTGTCAGTAGGAAAGATTCTATCAACTCATACAGAAAGAAGCGCCTTTGCGGAGAGACGCCCAGTAAGAAGGGCCTTGCCAGAATATGATTCGGGTTTTCTCCGAAAGATTGGAATAACCTTTTACCCCCTTTGGGGTAGGTTAGCCCTACATACAAGTTATTAAGGATTATTTGTTTGCCCAAAGGCAACCACCCGCTCTCATGCTCCCGAGGGATGAACCATTCTGTATGTATCTGATATTTCTGCTTTGGGCGAGTCCTCCCTACTATACTACTTGCGCCTTCCTTTCATCGGCATTCATTCGTCTCAAAAGAATCTTGGGCCCTTGCGCCTACGGGTGAGAGAAGCAATCCTCCTTCTAGGTCGTCTAAGGCACTAAGATCTATTTCTTTCATACCACCAGGAAGCCTAGCGACTTTCTTTATCGGTGACTAAACTCAGAAAACTTTCGCTAGCAATTCTTCTTCACAGCTTCAGTAATAGCCTATCTTTTCTCTAGCCTGGAGCCGGCACTCCTAAAGCAGTTAACAAGCAGTTAACCAGATGTGGGATCTTTCCCAATATCCTCTACGCCTACTTCTCTTCCGACAACAGCTTCTCTTCCGAATCTGTGACTTGGTTCAAACTTTCAAGCAGTCAATCAAGCAGCACTGACCTCCGTAGAGCTAGATTCAGTCAAATGGTTACCACGCTTAACACTTGGAATTGGAAGTGGGAACGGGGTTAGTTCGCTAACTCTTTCTTCGATCTCTTTCGATATATATCTTCAATATAATCAATAAATAAATAAGATGATATGAAAAAAAGAAGGAGAAATAGACCAGTATTCATTATAGCGGTTCCTTATTCTCTGATTGAGTGGGATGCTTATCCGGCGGTGGATGAATCGAATTTCATGTGTTCAGCATAGTGACAGTGACACAGATCCTTTTTTTCAAATAAAGGAAGTGACAACGTTAATGCCCGAGGAGGTTGAATCAGTAGTTATAAGATACCACCCAGGCACAGAATCCGAAATAACCATCAGGAGTAGGGGAAGGAGGTCTATCTGTAACAAGTGAGGCCTGAAGGCGGTACGACAAGCCTCACGATAAGGTCAAGCCGTAACAAGTGAGGCGGCCATTGATAGACCGTCCCTCGCTGTACCACAGCAACCGTCGATGAAAGTGGGCGGACAACAAGGGTCAGCATGGCGATATACTGTGATGGTTGCCGTAATACGGACCGGACAGGAAAGCGGGATTAGTTACTATATTATATTGTTGCACCTCTTTTCTTATTTTCTCTCAATTTACAGCTATATGAGAGAGAAAGTTGATCGATTTCTCTGTCCGGCTATGAGGTAAAATCTCAAGTAAGCGATTTTCCCGGGGCAACTTGATCCATTTTCGGATGGGACCGGAGAAGGGAAATGGACTTCACGCCAAAAAGACGTGGGCTCTTCGAAAATGGACATGGCGCCATTAGGCAAAAAAGGTTGGTTGAATCTCTTCACTCACGGATAGGCTGCTTGACTTGTTGAATCTCGTCAGTAGGTAAACGAACGACAGGCTAGTTCGTCTCAAATCTCCGAGTTGGAAATGAAGCCAGGTTCGGTGAAAAGAAATGAATGAGTTCAATGTCGCATTCGTCCTATAGAAAAGTAGTGGAATTCTCGTACTCAATCTCTTGCCAATGTTCTTCCTTCTTTTGATGCTTCGTTCGGAACAAGATGAAAGAAATGCCACCTCGAATCAGAAATAGAAGCGAGGGTTGTTGGAAAGCATGAAGCATTGGCGCCATCAGTCCTTGGTTCGGTTCGCTTTGCAAGACTTTCCTGCCAAGATTCGTTGTTGAATAGTCAAAAATCTCTCTTCTTGTCGGCTTTGACTTTACCTCGGAAGTAGGCAAGGCAAGCTCAGTGGCGGGAGAGCAAGCAAGCTCGGTTGTTGAATGGCATGTATAGTAGTTTTCACAGTGAACAGCAAGATGAGCATTCACAATCTTCAATCCAGCCTTTACCCTTCGTTCCCCAGGCTTAACGCTTGAGAACACAACCTTCGTTCGACTTTCTTCGGTTCAGAAAGCCTAGAGTTGTGGCGGCTCAGCTTGCTTGTTGGTAGCTGTCTTCTTCTATTACAAGAAGAAAGATCTTGGAAATGCCAATTCTTCCTTTTTTTTGAAGTTCAAAGTGTTCTTTCGGAAAGAAGAAATCGATAGGCTTAGGCCGTGGAATTCTCGTACAAAAGTCAAGAGGCCGGAATGAAGCATTTCAGTGTCCACGCTAAAGAAAGAGATTCTTGTAGTTATTCGTGTGAAAAGAAGAAAGATCTTGTCTTATTACCTTATTTCATTGATTTGAACTGAAGAACACTGCTGGTGGTTCTAATGCTATGCCCGGAAGGGAAGTCCGGTTTGTTTGGCTAAAATCTCCTTCTTGCTAAACTCAACTCCTCTTTGCTTGACAACTCCGATACGCAAGCGTGTATAACCACAATCGTGGAAATGCGTGGGAACTTCCATTCTCTCGGAGTACCATACTTATTGACAAAGCTCCGGCTTTTGACCCCGACTTTACTTAACAACATGGCGCCTCCCTCTATTAAGTCATTTGCGACCACGGAAAGCAACTATAGCGAAGGAGTAAGGATCATTAACAAATTACTTTGCTCATCTCCTTCTGCTGCTTTCGATGCTTCTGCTGCCCTACTGACGAGGTCAACTCATTCAAAGGCTACCGAAAGCTCGACTCATGCAAATATATTGGAAAGCGCTCGTCTCATCTCCTTAGCCTTGAAAAAGCGATAGCATCTTGATTTGATTAACCGACCATGGAGCTCGCCTTCCGGGCTCGCATCTGCCTGAGGTGTCTTGGTATCATGGCTGGTGGCCGGGGGGAAAGCAGGTTCCGGGTAAACCACATGCACTCCATCTAGGGAGCTACATACCTATAGAACCATTGGCTAAGATTGACGTTGCCTTCGACTCCCTAAAGAATGGGAGCATCACTTCACACACCAAGGAGAACTAAACTCTTTCTTAAACGCTTGCTGCCAAGAACAAGAACTCAGAACTCCAACTCCGAAATAACCAAATCCGGGACCCCAATCGGCGGGTGGCTCGCTACACGGATTGATACTTTACGGAATGGAAACCTCAAACGAAGGGGGCTTTGCCCTAACAGGAGGCCCTACGGGATGCAAGGGACGCTCCTTAAAGTAAAGGCGACATAGACTCTGCGCTTCATTTACACTAGCAGAGCCCTTCGTGAGGTGATTTACTCCGTAATTACTTCAACGACTCCTTCAAAATGGAATGGATGAAACCGTAACTACTGATCCGATTCAGTTATGTACAAAGGATACAAATCACGTTCTAAAGCTCCTTGCTCGGCTTCACATTCTGCGGCAGATCTGCACAGCTCCTTCTCGGCAACAAAGAGATTTGATACTACCCCCGGCATGCTTGCTTTCTTATCGAAGCTCAGAAGTCAGATTAGCGAACAAGGAGACGAAAACACATAGACTTGACTCAATAGGGCAAGGCTTGAGCTTATAGAGTAGAGTACGCGGGGAAGCTCGGCATACGGACCTCTTCCGCTAAAAAGAGTAGGGGAGCCATCATCGAACCATAAGCGCCCCATCATCCCACCAGAGAGGCTCCTCAGACGACGGGAGGCTACAAACCATAGGCGGTAGGTAGGGAATTTAGCACCCACTTCACTCCTGCCTTCCAAGAAATCGATTCGGTAAAGGCATTGAAGGGTAACTGTCGATCTTCACTTTCCGAACGAACGTATCTATGGTCTTTCACCTGTGTCATGCTCTCCTTCTGGTTAAGAGAACGAGATCAAGCTAGTCCCAGCCCCACCTGCGCTTGGGCCAATAATGCTCCCATCTGAGGGAACTCACCCAAGGTAAAGGCCTTCAAATAAAGAAAAGGAAGAAAACCGAGGCCCTAGGGATGAGCAACTCATTCTTTTCACCTAACCCGGACTTCACATTTCTTCTTTGCGGCACAATCGGGAAACTTAACAAGGGATATTGTCTTTCCAGACTTTGGTGCAGCAACCAATGCTTCATTTATTGCCGATAGAAGAGATGAAACAAGTTCACTGCCCACATCTTATCTTTCTTACTAAACAGGATTAGTGCTTTCCCGCTGATCCTGCTAACTCTGCTGCTGATGCTAATGCGAATGCTGATGCGGATGATTCTGCTGATCCTTCCCCAGCCAAGGGAACAAGCCCAAGGTAAACAGCTTTCCCCTAAAGAGGAGGCATAAAACGAAGAAAGTAATCTCCTTCTTGAACAGTATACCAGGGACGGGCCCTAAATCCGTTCGTTCGTCGTGTCAACAAATAAAGCACTACTTTCATATTTTTGATAATAGGATTCTCTCGCGTATCAGGTGCGAGACTGAATGAATTTCGTTACTTGCATTTTCGACAAACCAATAGTCCCGGGAGACGAAGGAATCAGTGTTCAGCAACTAAGGCAAACCACACGTCCAAGGAGATAGTCTTTACTTGCCCAGGCATTGGGGAATCAAGCGACGGAGGGATCGAAACCATACCCGTTCCCCGCCCACTCGTACTAGATTCTTGGCGCACAATCCGGGGTTATGCGGGAAGGTAGCAAGTATGGCAGGTGGCGCGGGGGATAGAAAGCCTATCCGTTACGTTCGTTCGGAAAGCATTCATCGAGCAAAGACTCCTATTGAAGCAACTCTTTCTTAGCCGAGTGGTGCTCGCCTGCTGGCTCGCATCTGCCTTCGGGGGAGGATTAACATGTCCGGTAGCGGGGGGGCAACCAGCTGCCGGGTAAACTCCATGGCCTCCATCGCCGGGGGCTCGCACCACTAATCTATTTTGTCTAGGTAAGTCTTAGAAATAGGGAAGAGATCGTTCCGTTCGTTACGGGATTAACCCTTCACTCACTCCACGGATCCTGCTCCTCTGCAATTTCTTGCCCCCGATTCATTGAGCAAACTTATACTTAAAATACTCTTCAACTTTGACGTAAAAGACTATATCAAATAAAATCCAGCAAGCATGAGTGAACAGAGACTGCTATTACCATGTCCCTAGCCTGGTTCCTTCTTTGTTGCCTGCCTCTCCGCTTCTGTCAGCATAGAGGAAGGTTTTCACTCCTGTTGAGAAAGAATAAATGCCCTAGCTCAGCTTCCTAGCATGACACATCAGCTACGCCATCAGAGACTGGATTAGAGCCTGGAATGATCCTCCACTTGCTAGTCAGGAAATATCACCTTATCTTCTTTCGCTGCTCTCTTAAGCTATCGCTCGCTTTACGAGTGCAACCAAGTTCAAGAAACTGTTAATTAAGATACTATGCTGGTATCTATCTAAGAGTCAATATCTGTGAGAAGCTTCCTTCTCATACACATCCGAAGCAACGTTTGATCATCAGCATTAGAGAGTTTTGCCGGTCCTTGAAAGAGCGTCATCAGTCTAGCTCGTCATGACTCGATCATGGCCTTAGGCGGAATTGGTCCTGGCCGGAAGAACGAAAGATACCGGCAAGCACAGAGCAGTCGTCCAAAGGGGTTCCGTAGAGTGGTCTAACCCCGGGTCAATCCTTGGCCATGCCCGACAGAGAAAACTTGGTGCGAATCGGGGAAATCCTTTCCTCTCGTCTGATCCTACCCGCCTCTTAGTTTTTTCTAGAGCTCTTGGATACCTCTTCGATCTAGCGAAAATGAGTTCTCTTGAAAGGGAGGAGTAGTTCATATTTACTCAAGTCAAGGCTAGAAGTGCTAATGTCGTCAGCTATATGAGAAACATCTTATCTCATATAGCTGGCATTTCTCATTTTCTCAATTTCCCTTGGCGCTACATGTCGATTTGCGGTTCCATCTTATCTCATATAGCTGGCATTTCTTATTTTCTCAATTTCCCTAGGTGTTGGAATGAGATTTTCAAGAAAGTGCATTCTCATATAGCTGGCATTTCTCATTTTCTCAATTGACTGTCTTATAAAAGAGATTGGAACTCCCAAAATCAAAAGAAACCAATAGGGCTGACAAAAGGCCTTACCTTAGACTGGCTTACAAAGGGGAAGACAGAAGGACTGCCACTAGTAAAGACTCTTACACTTACACTGGGAATAAAGAAAGAAGAGCTACTATTGATACTGAGAATTCATAAACTGCTCCCATTGATACTCGAGAGAACTCAAACCTCAAGGCAGGCAAGGATAAAGATAAAGAGTAAAAGTAAAGGGCAGGACTTCAGGGATGTTCTAACTCGTACGAAAGGTTGAGGGAAACTATTAGGACTGTTCAAACTATATATCTGGCACTCCAACTCCATTAAGCTTTCTCCAACTGGCGCTAGGGAGATGTGATGGGCTATTGACTATTCTGCTTTCACATTCTCTCTACTGATCTAACTATCTTTCAAATCTCTAACTGGCTTTTTCACTTACAGCCAGAAGGAAAAAAGAGATATTAAGACTGGCCTTCCACTGGCACTAGACATCTTAACCACAGTTGGGCAGGATGTAACAGAACTTGCAGGGCTTAGCAAAAAAGAGGGCAAAGCAACTCCCACAGGAACTGAAACTCAAACTAAAACCCCAAGGGTGGCAGGCAGATATTAGGCCCTCAACCCCTCCTTCCGACATCTCATTCGAGATGGGATGGCTTATCCGTGAATCTCTCAATCCCTCCCCTAACATGGCATTAGCCAATCAAGGAATGAAAGATGGAAAGAAAGGCCCGCATTATACCCCAGGGTCAGGGAGAAAGACTGGAAATGCATAGGGGGAGTAGAGTCTTTCAGTAGCCAGATAATAGTCTATTTACAGTGGAGCAGGCATCGGCTGGCATTTCTCATTTTCTCAATTTCCCTAGGTTAAGGAATGAGATTTGAAAGGCTCACAATACATGTTCTTTGAGCGTTTTCTTGCGAAAGTCAACTACCTTGTAGGAAAACCTCTGATGCTTTGCATATTGCTGATCTCTTCTTCAAACATATGGTGAAGTTGCATGGAGTTCCTAAAAAAATTGTGTCCGACAG